>CM046863.1:38000268-38228569 GCA_025617745.1 Heliocidaris erythrogramma
CCGCGCGTGCGCCCGTGTCAATGACCTTAAGTGTCTTTTACAACATGAAAATGACTAATCACTTACTGTTTTTTTAATTAATCCTATGTAATGTAAGAAAATTGAACGCGTACGTACTCACATGCGCACGCAAACAGACAAAAAGCCTTAAATGGACTGGAATAAGCCAGTTCGTACAATTTGCCCATATGTGCAAATAAAGGTCATTTGTACCGAGTAAGTACAATTGACCTTTATAAGCTATAATTTTGTACAGTTGTACACATCACGAAGCACACACAAGTATGATTTTACCTTTTAAACAAGTACCGCGTCCACTAAAAACAAATGCGCGTGCGCGTACAAATTCGGGTCCTTTCAGGGTCGATTTGAACTAATTACGAACTGGCCTATGCATATGCTACAAGCATTGTTGAACATTTGGAATTGGTTGTAGTTGTTCAACTCTAATTATTATTATTATTATAATTATAATTATTATCATTATTATTATTATTATTATTATTATTATTATTATTATTATTAAAACTATTGGTTCAGGATGGATTTTGGAAGACGTTGCATTTTTCTCTTTAGAAATCAAGCCCATTGAAGAACATCCATTTAGAATAAGTGTTTGCCTTTAGCCTGAATATGGCGTTGCAAGCTCTCAAATGAACTTTATTTCTTGTCATAAGTCAGAAATGTTGGTGTTAAATGATAATTGAGATTATTGCCACCTCATAAACATAACGTAACTGAAGTACCTCTTGATTTAAATACTCAAATGCAGATATAAATGCAGTATGAAAGGCGTAAAAACCTTAAGGACAGTTTAATCATTTTTGTTCATAAATTGTCTCAGAATTGATATCATGGAATAAATGCTGCGTTAAAACCAGTAATATATTTGAAAAGCTGAATTAGAAAGACATACACAAATGTTGTGTACCGTACATCAAACTGTAATGAATATTACACATGACAGTTTCAACAAAGTATTGATACTCACTTGGGTCAGTAGTTCTCCGGCATAAATGATAATACACTGCGAAATCAAAGAGACACAAAAATAAAACTACATGAATATTGGGTTAATGCTTTTTAGTAATACCAATTTCAGATTTTGCAATAATCTGAAATATAAAGTTTATAAAATTTTTGCCTTTTAAAACGTTTATTACATAATTCTATTCACCTATTTTATGTTTTTACTGACTTGAGCTTATGTGTATGAATATTGCATTTCAATGCGACTACAGCAATTTCGTTTTAGATGCAAAATATCGAGTAAAATCGGTTTAGGAGATACCCCATTCAATTCATATAACCTATCCATTAAAATCAATGGCGGATCCAGGGTGCACGCCCCCCCCCCCCCCCCCCCCCCCCCGGCAGGGAATTTTGGAGGGAAACTGAACCCCCAAACCCCCCCCCCCCCCCCCCCCCCCCCCATCGAGCGAATTTTCGAGAAGCTTGCGAGACCAAAAAAATACCGGTCTACTCCCCCCCCCCCCCCCCCCCCCCCGGTCATGAAATCCTGGATCCGCCACTGAAAATGTTATCCCAAAGTTCTTTAGATTATTATCGAACAATAGCAAGACATGAAAACATAATATATTTATATTATATTGGATGGCTCTGAATGGAATACCAGAGAATAATGACCCTAACGAGTGGAATATTTCTGGTATTCCATGAAGCCATCCAATATAATTATTATTATCTATACCCTACATGAAAATGATTTAGAACTTAATAAAAATCATTTTAACCAACCACATTCAGTTAATAGAGCCCCTCATGATACTTCATTGTGATCACACAAGTTTAACTTAACCTCTTTATGACGTCATGTGCGTATGTGTGTATGCGTTGCATTATTTGCGCGCACGCAAACAGACCAGACAAAATACGGCAGTATATTTCACGGCAAGTTTAGTACTGTAGCCTATGGGGAATTCAGCGTTCCGTGCAATATGCTCTCATATTGCACGCGCAAATCAAGCGGACAAAAATATGCGTTTTTAATGCGCCGCTAAAATGCCTCATATAGGTAATAATTACAAATAATGAATCTTTATGAGTGCAATGGACAGAATATTTTTTCTTTCACGAATGAAATATTCTGTCTATTGCACGAATGAAAAAACATTCATTATTTGTTTTATATGACACCTAAAAATAGCTATCCTTCTGGCTTCTCATTTAACATTTTATGAATTAAGGAACAAGAGTGAAGGGACTTACATTTTGTTGCTGAGCGCGCGGCAATGTACTTGATAGTTGCATGCGCGCTGCAAAGGCATGTCGTTTTTGCGTATGTAGACGTGTTGATGGTCGCGAGTGCAATGGACAATTAATATGGATCCAAAATTGCACGGTGAATGGATCAAATTTGCACGATTGATGACGTAATTGTTAAATGGGACAAATGATCAACATCAAACAACCAATCAAATGGCAAGGATCTAATTAGGTGTCATATAATACGATATATTATGATATATGATAAAATGTAATATAATACAATAATAATATAACTTAATATATTAACATAGTAATGCTTAGTTCAAATATTAAAGGTTAAAGGCTTACCACTTACGACAGCAACAATGATTACTAGTCCTAGTAGTAGTAGGCCTATACCAATAAATGCACGCGAGGTCGACATCTTTTCCACAGTGGCATCAATAAGGACTCGATCACTGTGTAGTTCATTAATGAAATATGTATGAAGTTACACAGTCAACGGTTGGAACCACGTTTCTCTCTAGTTCAGTGCAATGGTAATGGGTGAAGGCATAATTACGTCAGCAGAATTCAGATAATTATCACCAATTCAAAACAAGCTTCCATAATACATGACTTCTTGATAATGGTGCTCCACACAAAATATATGGCGCACGATGAAGGACAATACTGGGGATTCCCCATTTCCACAGAGCCTTTGATAAAGAGGAAGACATCAGTACAGAAAGTAGCGACACTGGAGCTCGCTTCTGATTGGTCAGTCATTCCTTGGAGCTTCACATAGTGCCGTACCATAGAAAATATACGGGAAAGGGAACTATCGGTATATCCATGACCCGCCATGTTTTAAACAAAGACCGCGTAGCCTCTTGCTGCAATCCCCTGTGCTGCATTCCCCTGTAAACGGATGCCAACGAGAATGGCTGCCAACGAGACTAATAACAAGAATTCTTTTTATATTTATTGAAAAACATCTACCGGAGCGGTACATGTAAATATGTGAAAAACTTTTGATTGACACTGTGGTACTCCTACCCATCTATCCTTCCACTAATCAGTGAGCGGGACAGACTCCTACTACTAAATATTATTATTTTAGATTCACCCGTCAGTGACCAGACTTTTGCCTTCCATATTAAATATTCATGACACATCGTTTCATCATGGCGGAGACTTGTCGCGAAGAAAGGTTGACTAGAAGCTTTGAATTGCTGCGAAAAAGCTCCGAGCAAAATACCACATTTCAAGGATTTACAAGTTGAAGCCATTATCAGTGCATTGAATGGGAGAGACGTTTTTGTAAATCTTCTCACCGGCTATGGAAAGAGTGCCATATATCAAGCTTTCATGTACCAATTTCCTGCGGACAGGCCCATCATCTCGGACGAAACAAGCCCCGCTGCGCTGGGCGCAGTATCCGGGTGCTCACCGCTAATTAAGCCCAAGGAGCAATGTTGTCATGTCTCCACTTGTTTCCCTCATGTAAAACTAGGTGGGCAATTAGCACTTTCTGACCTCCAATTTCTGCTGATCAATTATTCAGACATTATTTTTCTTAAATTTACTTTTGCTTTAAAACACTTAGAGAATCGTGTATAATCTGCATACAATTTGTGACGTTTCACTACCTTATTTTAATACTGCATATTTAATTAGGGGGCTGGTGAGCGCCTCGTAGTCTCGATGTCTCGTTTGCAGCCGTTCTTGTTGGCAGCCGTTTACAGGGGAATGCAGCAAGAGGCCTCGGCTACAGGCTACGTAAGCGTAGGCTTTCCATCGCGTGTCATAACCACTGACCTCTACCACCTGGACGTTTCATTGGCTCAGAGAAGTGA
Organism: Heliocidaris erythrogramma; assembly: GCA_025617745.1. Classification (NCBI taxonomy): domain Eukaryota; kingdom Metazoa; phylum Echinodermata; class Echinoidea; order Camarodonta; family Echinometridae; genus Heliocidaris; species Heliocidaris erythrogramma. The sequence goes on from CM046863.1 coordinate 38,004,336, forward strand.
AGTCGTGGTCCGCCATGTTGCACTTCTGAAAAATCAACGCGCGAGAAAGCTGGAATACAGATTTGTGTACAATCATGCGGACGCCCATGCGGACGCCCATGGTCAAAAAGCTCAGACAAGTACAGATGTTCAGTGCGTAACGTGTAATAAACCACATCGCTCTCGGAAGTAACATGGCCGCGCCCACTTCAAATGCTCGCACGCGCGGGAATAGGCGACGATCCGTCCAGGTGGTAGAGGTCAATGGTCATAACTCTCTCTTTCAACGCGCTCTGCTTTGATAGAGAGGGCGCCACCTTTAAATACTGAAAGGACTGACGTGATGAGAAATAAACTCAAGTGACGTTTTATAAGACCTGTCAATTATGGTATTACTGGGTCAAAACGTTTAACCGTATTTAAAAAAAAAATCTCAATCTGTCAATAACTTCCCAGGATTCCAGATTTTACTGCCTATGAAATCTGCTTTCAATGCATTCTCTGTTAGTTGATTTGATCAGGCTCTTAAATAACACTAAAAAGAAAAATTATGAGTTCTTCCTTGGCTTCGAAAAACTTAAGTTCTGACATGTGAAAGTTAATAGTGTACTTGACAAACCAACATCAATATGTGCATGTGGACTCATGCCCGTCATAAAGGGGGGGGGGGCGACCGCACCCACCGCACCCCCCCCCCCCCTTTCGGCGCCTTTTTACGTGTGAGGGTAAGTGGGGGGGGGGGGTACCGTGCGCTTGTTTTTTTCTAAAAAAAAAAATATATTTGCAAATGCCAGGGGGAAATGTATAAAGTAACAATACCATTTTAGTCTCTGTGTTTTTTGTTTCTCTTTTAAGTATCCCTTGCCTTCTCTTTAACTTACCTCGGTATTTTTCTCTGTCTTCCTTTCTCTATTATACTGTTGTGCTTTTTTTCTCTCTCTCTCTTTCTGTCCTCTTTTCTCAATTCCATTTTTGTCTTTTATTATCTTGTATCCTTTATTTTTAGAGTACTGAGGGTAACAATAGCACATCCGAAGTAACAACGGTTTCTGACATGATTTTTAGATCGAAATGCCTAGCATGTATACAATCATCACACCAATATAACTGTCCTGCATAACATTCATTTTCGCCACTTGGCATTAATTATATGCAGTCCCACACTATGTATTTATGTGTTTGTACTTTTATAATAAAATAAAATAAACCCAAAAGGAATTTATCTATCCAGCTATACAATGTATGCATTTATGTCTCTGCTTATTATATTCTCATGAATTCCTGTGCTTGGAATGAATACACTGCAATTAACAGACATGACATCATATTGCCCCTTTAAAAAAAAAAATTCAATTCAATTCAAAGTTTATTTCCACTCGAATATACATACAATAAAAACAATGATACATTAGAGGCAATAAAAAATCGAAAATTCAAAGAAGTGAGGGTTTAATTAAAGATGATGGACATCTTCGTGCTTTCAACCCTTGAACAAAGCAATAGTAATAAACAAACAAGGTGGCCGGAGAGAGAGAGAGAGAGGGAAAAGGGGGAAGAGAGAGAAGTTGAGGAGAAGGGGGAAAGAGTGGGAGAATGTAAGAGAGAGAGAGGGGGAGGAGGAGAGAAAAGAAAGGAGTCAGAAGCGGAAGAAAGACAAACAAGGAGAAATTGATAGACTGTTAGGCAGGTAATATAAAAGAGGGAAATGCAAATAGAGTCGTCAAAGAAGAAAGCAGATAAAGAGCAGTAAGCTACATGGGTGTCGATCCCGGGGGGGGGGGGATGGGGTTATTTATCCCCCCCCCCAAAAAAAAAAAAAAAAAAATTGAGGTGGGGGTGGCCTGTATTATCATCCCCCAATATTTTAGATAAAATAAACAAGAATTATGATACATTAACTTAAAACTTATGATTATCCAAACTCATTATTGATCTTTCAATAGCATCATATTGTTTAATAATTATAAGTAAGGAAATAAGAAATGCCATGATTATAATGCGAAAATATCAAAGAAAATTTGTTCGCTCGCATTTGGCGTAGATCCATGCATTTCTTTTCATTAAAAACCATAATGGGATGCTCTAAAATGCAAGTTTTGTAGACAAATTTTTGAAAAAAAATCCTGCATGGTGTGGGAAAAAAAATATGCAAGTTTTGTAGACAAATTTTTGAAAAAAATCCTGCATGGTGTGGGAGGGGGATACCCCCCCCCCCACACACACACCCTCCCCCCCCCCCCCCCCCCCCCCCCCCCCCCCCCCCCCCAGGCTCGGTCGCTTCGCTCAGTGGCGTATCTAGGGAGCAGAGCGGCACTGGGAGGGGGCACAAAAAAGCAAAGGAGAGAAAAAAGGGGGAAATGAAGAAAGGTAGATTGTGATATAGGCATTTGGGATTCTTATCTACCACCGGTCGACTAAATGGCCAGAAACATACCTTAATTGTTTAAATTCCCTATACTCGGGCCGGGGTATGCATATATATATATATAAATATATATATATATATATATATATATGCATGTACATCTACTCTAATTTGTGACTGTTACCGTTATTGACGAAGTAATCTCACCTCCTTCAAGGGCGGACCCCCTGCCAGACAACGCTACATTAACGTAAACAAGTGAAGAGCCCACTTGCCCAATGGAATGGTAGACATTTTTTAGCCTACTGCATGTATCATGATTACTCATATTCTATGTCTGTCTGTCCGTGTGTGTATGTGTGTGTTCACAATATACGTCTTTCTCTTCTTCGTCTTCTCCTCTCCACCCTGTCATGCCTGTTTCTCTCTGTCTGTCAGTCTGTCTGTCTGCATTGTCTGCCTGCATTTTTCTGTCTGTTTGTATATGATTGTCTATCTCTCTATTTACCTCTGTCTGTTTGTCTATGATTGTCTATCTCTCTGTTTACCTCTGTCTGTTTGTCTATGATTGTCTATCTCTCTGTTTACCTCTGTCTGTTTGTCTATGATTGTCTATCTCTCTGTTTACCTCTGTCTGTTTGTCTATGATTGTCTTTCTCTCTGTTTACCTCTGTCAGTTTGTGTATCTCTGTCTCTCTGTCTTTCTCCTTCTGTCTGTCTGTCTCCCTCTGTCTGTCTGTTTGTCCATCTCTGTCTGTCTGCCTCTGTCTGTCTGTCTACCTTTGTTTGTTTGTGTATCTCTGTCTGTCTGTTTGTTTGTCTGCCTTTCAGTTTGAATTGGCTTTACGTGTCTTTTCTGCACACTACATCTTACGCTGTTCACATTCTCTTAATTTATGTAATGTATTATCTTACTATCATGAGGTATATGTTGATTCATGAGTTAACGAATCCCGTTTAAGAGTTCATTGATTTTGAAATAATTCCATTATGTACCCATTTAGTATTTAAATGAAAAACTGAAGAAAAATGTATTATTGTATCACAATTATTATATTCAAGTTCAAAACTGCAACGAATTGATTATAAAATAATTCATATCTTCATCGTTTTCATTAGGAAGTAATTTAACATTTATACATGCATCACTGGCGGTTAAGCATTGTCTTCAAATACAAACAGCGCAGGCGGTTGTATCTTATTTCCCACTAAAAGTTGCTGGTATAAGAGCTATTTATTTTCACTTTCCACTTGTGACGAAACTAATAAATCTCAAGAGGAGTACATGACTTGTATTACAATATAAACAGCAATAGGGATAACCCCATTTAACTGTCCGTATAAGCCTTTCATATTGTTGGGTAAAGTTAAACACAGTGGCTGTATCACAATTATTAAAGGTCCAAAACCTGTTGAAATATTAATGTTGATTTTATTGATACAATCAGAAGTAATTTGGATAAGCCAATTATTTGAAGTGCCCACGAGAACCATGAATATGTAGTGATTTTTTTAAAACAATTATTATGCCTGATGCAGAACTATAATGATTTACATACTATTGAGTAAACCATGGTACAAAGATGATAGTGAATGTTTGTATTCAATTTTTCCTGTATTATACTGTACCCTTTTTCAATATTTTTTATTGTAGTATTCATATTGTAGTTATCATATTTTCCCCTCAGATGATTTAGGACAATTAACCCCAGAATATAAATGCACTTAAGTTCAAAGGTGTAATATATTCTTAATCTCAATATGGCACAAAAAAAAAGACATGATAACGAAGCTTTTCGACCTGCACTCATCAGGTTATCACGCAGGTATATAACAAATTACTTGAAATCAACTATATTATACTCGGTAAACCCGGACGCAACCTAGACGCCGTAATTTCAGAACAATCGCAAAGCGAACTCCTTTTGTCTGCACAGAAGAGGTTCATGCGATGTCGTCGGCATAGCTTTGTGCGCAAGCTAGATTGTTCAGCAAGTGGAGACCAATCGCTGAATCGCATTTGGCTATCTTTGGTCTGTTAGCGTGCATTTCAGATTTGCAGGCACGGACGGGCTGCGTGCGCTGATTGGTTGTACGGTTCCGAATAGTCGAGGGGATGTGTTGTTTAATGCGATCAGCCAACCGCTGAGAAGTACGGCCCACGTACCTGGCATCGCACCGGCACTGAAATTGGTAAATAACATTACTCAAGTGGGGGGTGGGTAGAACATCCTTGATAGTTGACGGTAGCATCCTGTGTGTAGAAAACACAATGCGTGTCGAAACCGCGTAATAGCAACGTGACACTGCGTGTTTGATCTGACTTGCGTATTTGTCAGATACCTTACCCCTCCAGGGTAAGGTATCTGATGAGTGCAGGTCGAAAAGCTTCGTTATCATGTCTCTTTTTCGTGCCATATTGAAATTTTGTAGTACCAAGAAATTATTTATATTCTTAATCATTGGCCAGTATCACTTTAGAAATAAAATATCAGAAAAATGTTTAAATCAAGACAGAAAGCACACAGTGTCATCTGCTAACATTTTACAAGGGGGATGCAATTTTTGATGATATGGACTTGTATATGAACCATTTTAAACCGTTCCGGTCAGGAAGATATTTTTAATCCTCAAGGTAAATTGCTTCTCTTCATTAAAAATATCCCCATATATGATGGAAAATACATAACAGGTGTAAACATACATTCTGAAATTTGAAATTTATAGATTTCTTTTTAAATTCTCTGGTTTTGCTGAATAGAAATCGATTTCTTGGGCTTGCCTGGCAGAGCAGAACATCATTTATACAACACGCATTCTGACTCTTGAAGTCCTTCATTTCAAAACAGGTGAATGCATAGTTCGTCACTATTGACGCTCGGGAAAGTTATCATCCACAAATTTGAATTAATTGCTCCGTCGCGTACGTCATAGTATCAAGAAAATAGATTACTATTTAATATAGGTTTTCCCGTCCGATTTCGCACTTAGTGCATGCAACACTAAAGATAAGCCATTCAGTTTTGTTCATAGTGCATGACAAAAAGTAAATAGGTCATTCAGTTTCGCGGATAGGGCAGCCAACACCACCAATCGCCATTCAAATTCGCTATAGTGCAGCCAAGATGGTCAATTGCCATTCGTATTCGCTTTAGGGCAATCATATTCGCCAATTGTCATACAAATTCATACATAGTGCAACCAAGTTCGCCCGTGAAACCCCCTCGAGCTAAGTTAGAGCATTCAATTTCGCCATTGGGCATCCAGTTATACAATTTGTGCATCCAATTTAGCACATGTATTTTTTTTTTCCACTTGCTTTTTCATGTTTACACATTTTCCACTTCATGAGCTTACTCTTGTTTTAAGTTGGGGAGGGGGGGGGGGGGGGGTTCATTCTTTTCATATTCATCACATGGCCCAAGGAGCGGACAAAAGCAAATGTATCAGCTTACTGTCGTGCTCCTTATTGGGCTAGTTGGTAAATTTAAGCAAATTTTGTATGTTTATATGTTATTTCATATGCCTTTTTATCTTTGTACATTTTCTTTCATAATGTGTACTGTCTTGTGTTATTTTGCATCATCTCATCAATTACATGCATTGATTAGAGACATAAATCATAGGATGTGTATGATATCATGATTTTCTTCTTTCATATGGTTAACATATTTACCTTTTCTGTTTTTATCTCATATTAAGACTTTCATCATGTAAAAGAATCTTTTCATCAAAATGTTAAAGTTCAAAGCTCAAAACTCAGTCTCTTTTTCAGCCATTGATGATTTCACGGGCCAGACAGCGGGCCATGTAACGCTGGGAGAACGCGCAAAGAATGTTTGGAAAAGATCTCGCAGATAGAAAATAGAACGTTAACAATAGAGTGTTAAATGTTGCGCAAACAGACCTTTCAAACATAAATAATGCAGAAACTCGACAAACAAAATATGAGTTGAAAGAAGTCAGAGGACATTCCTAAAGAATTGAATCTTTAAATGTTTAACAAACAATGTACATAATTATCATTATTCTTATATATATTAATGTTAACAAATCATGTGAATACAGAGCTAAATTGGATGCATTAGTCTGGAACACGAATACCCTATGGCGAAATTGAATGCTCAATCTTCAGTCACGTGTTCGTCCGTGCTAATTTGAATGCACTATGCCGAATTTGAATGATATTTTTACACTTTTGCTTGCTCTATGGCGAATCTGACTGCCCATTACGAATATTTGGCTGCCCTATGGCGATTTTGAATGACTAGTTTGAATTATTGAATGACCAATAACGAAATTGAATGAACTATTTAAAGCGCTTAGAAACACAACCATGTATTAGGCGCTATATAAAAGCGGAATATTATTTATTATTATTATTATTATTTATACTCTTGTATGCACTCAGTGGGAAATTGGACGGGAAAACCTATAGTCAGTCAGACCCAACTTCGGAAAACCGAGCACAGGTTTATACTCCGAAAACGGCGTATAGAGCAGGATGAATATGGAGCCCTCATCGTTCAGTGTGGGACAGTGTGTACAAAAGGCATGGGAAAAATCCTGCAATGTCGACCTGCTGTTGATAATATAATTTTCAAAAATAATGCTGCGGATATATTTATTTCAAATGTTTGTCATTTGAAAGTCATTTCATATGGTGAATCATTCACGGATTTTGAAGGCAATTGACACGCAGCATTATTTTAAAGAATATATATATCGTTGGCAGGTTGACTTTGCAAGATTTTCCCCATGCCTTTTGTACACACTGCCTCGCACTGAACGATGAGGGCTCTATATTCATACGCCGTTTTCGGAGTATATACCTGTGCTCGGTTTCCCGAAGTTGGGTCTGACTGATAGTAAAATAGTAATTTTCAAAGAAACATATTTTTAGAATATATGTATATATCTGTTAAATATTATAAATCTCAAATGGGATTTTGTATCAGGAAGAAAGACAATTTTGCATATATTTATGTACACGTCAAGAAAATGGCAGCCCCCAGGTATCGCTAGCAGACGATAAATTTTGCAGAGAAAATCTTGATTTATACCCATCTCGTATATTATAATGCAAAACTAAGTAGGACAACAAGAAGGAATAGATTACATCTATGAATATCAGCACATTTATATTTTAAGGTTGATTCCCCTTTAAACATGACCGTTTCACTCCATTTAAAAATGGAGTGAAACCAAAATTACTGAAAAGACGTATTTTAGATACAAACAGGTTCAAAGGATTTCAATGGATATTGTTATTGTCTGAAAGTACCAAAATCCTTTTTTTTTTAAATTTTAGTTAACTAATATTATAATGAAAGTCATTGTTCAGGAAGTCTCAAAACAATTGTGTATGATTTTATTCCTACATTAGTTTGGTAAGAGTTCTCGCGAAAATGACTCTACGAAACTGAGAATAGTTTGAAGAGTGGCGAAGTTGTGAAACCAACCGAAAGTGCAGTTATGTGCTACTTTAACATTATTAATTTCGTGTATTGTGCACAATGCTAGGAGCTCGCTTCGTACATGTAGTCTGCTCCGCCTGAGCTCGAGCTCTCGCCCGAGATTCGGTCGGCTTCGTGCAGTCGAAATGTAATCCCACTTAGTCCAACGGACGCGTTTGACGCATAAACTTTGTGTACGAGTGAATGGGGCTTACGCAATCCTGACTTTCCCCACGGCCGCCTGGTGGCGTATCCCTTTAACGTGACGAGCGCCGAGTGTGAACGGTCCGCAAGTGTGTTGAGGCGCCTGCACCAATATACCCGAACAACAATGGGGTACAACAGGCTGTCGTCCCTTGCTCTGCTCCACATCCATTATGACTAAATTGTCACTACCTGGATCAGGTGGTTACCAGATTCAGCGTAATGCATCCAAGGAAGATGGAACTAGAAAACATGATCTATGATTAAAGTTAGAACGACACATTCGCAAGCACGCCAGATGATCATTGATATCTATGGCATGTTTTCTGCACATGCCTCGCTAGTGAGCTAAGAGAAATACTGTGAAAGCTTTAGATCTACAGTCCTTTTTATTTTAGAAATTAAGGAACAAATATGTAACAAGATTTTCATTTTATATAACTATAACCTAATGTTATGCACACTGAGTGGCAAAAGAAACGTATCACTTCTTCAGAGCGACACACACCAAAGCATTAAAATGCATCATAATTGGGCATAGATTATCAAGCACATCAGAAAAGAGGTAATTTTCCAAATATACAGAAACTGCTCGGCTCCTGGGCACGGATTTCGGTTTAGAAAATAGCTTCTTAGCCCGCCTTTGAAATTGAATTAATAGCTCTTGAATGTTCTGAATAAGCGGCCGGGGCCTTTCGTGGAATTTTTCAGCAAGCAGTTGCTGTGATTTTTGAAAAGTGACATTGCGCGATAATGCGATTTCATCATAATTTATCTTCCTCTTTTTATTCGGGCAAAAGCAGCCTTGTAATTTTTTCGGATATGCCTTATCTGTGTCTTAATGTGATTAATTTTGATGCAGTGAATTTTAGTGAGCGTCGCTCTGAAAAAGTGATGTTTCTTATGACACTCTGTGGGTTGTACAAACACTTTCAGATGTCCAAAATCTGTGATAACTACTTAGGGATTCACAACGTTGTACTCATATATTGGGCCGATGCCAAAGGAAGTAGCGAGGGGATGGGAGGGGGGGGGCAAATCAATAATTAGTTTAGTTATGAATTATTTTGTTTGTGAATGGAAAATTCATTCAGGTACATAATCATACCACTACCCCACATGATCACGACAAGTTTCCTTTGAGATTCACGGCGTTGTACTCATATAATGGGGCGGTGCCAAAGGACGGGGGGGGGGGGGGGGTGGGGGTCTCAAATTAGTCATTAGCTTACTTATTGATGAATTATTTTGTTTGTGAATGGAAAGTTCATTCAGTCAGGTACATAATCATACCACTACCCTACATGCGATTAGGGTAAGTTTCCTTTGGGTTGGGGCTGGGATGTTTAGCCCAAACATTTATGTATACATTGCACAAAAATCAGGTGGTTTGCCCACTACCTGATTATATCTGCTGGGAAATGGCAATAAAAAATAATAGGGGTCTGAATTTCAAACCTGGCGTAGCATTAGGGCATATTGCCGCCTTTTGAATAGTCAATGCTCTGTTGTAACTCCTGCTTATTAATCACAGACATGGCGTCACAGGGGGAAATTGCGATTTTTTTTTTTTTTTTTTTTTTTTTTTTTTTGGGTGTTTTTTTTGCTCGTCAGCTCAGCGGTCAGCGATTGTGATGAAATTTCTGGCAAACTAATGCTAAAATGCCCCAGAGAGCATCAAAAACCGTACAGCTTTTTAGAAACGGTTAAACGGTTTAAAAAACAAACAAAACGTAATGATTCAGCGTTAGTATGTACACACGATGCATTGTCTAAAGGCAGTGGTCCGTCTCTATGAAACAAGCAAAATGTCAAGCAAATGCTTTCATTATAACATTAGGTTCCATCACACGGCTTAGTCCGAAAGGGTGGGTAGCGTCGCGTCGCGTAGAGTACCTTTATATAGAAGAGTAACGACAACCTGTGATTTGAACGCCATTTTGTGTCCACTATCACGTAACATTTCTATTCAATTCCGATGAGCACCTGGGTGTTCTCAATAGAAAGAATTCGAACGCCATTTTGTGTCCAGAAAAGTCAGACGTCCATGTCGCTACTCTTCTATATAAAGGTACTCTAACGTCGCGTTGACGCGAACGCCACCATTCGTCCAACGCACCCTTTCGGCAAAACCGGGGGTGCGTTGACTTTTTCTAAATATTGTTATTTATCATTATCAGGGGCGGATCCAGGATTTTGTAAAAAAAAAAAGGGGGGGGGCACAGAAATGCAGGTCTGTCATCAACGTCTCAACGTCTCAACGCACCCTTTCGGTCAAACCCGGGGGCGAAATTTTTCCCCCAAACCTATTAGAGTAAGATCCTGCCTCCTAATTGGTTCAAAGGAATACGCATCATGAATATTCATGAGCTGATCGAGCTACAAAAAGGCCTAGTTCATGTACTACGCATGGGCGTGGACTGCAGGGAGCTCGATCAAGCCAACACGATGCATGGAGCACGTACGCGAAGCTGCTATAGGCCTAGCTAAAGGCCCCGTCACATTAGAGCGTATAGAGCTAGCGTATGCGTAGCGTACACCATTTTTTCTCGAAATTCGGAAAAAGTCGAGATACGCTCGAATACGCTCGAATTCTCAAGCAACATCTGGTTCTCAGCGAAGTAGTGAACGTATCAGACGTACGCCTAACGAATGAGGAGCGTATGCTAACCGTATTACTAGCGTACAAAGTAACGAATGAAAGCGCATGCGTAGCGTCCATCCAACGGATGCTGAGCGTACGAAACGAATGTCCAGCGAATGTCCAACGTGTGCATAGCGTGCTGCGGCAGTCACGTGACGTATTTCGGCTTACCCAAACTTCACCAAATACGTGGAACAGTGAACATCTTAAGAAAAGTTCTTGCAGTTTTCAATATGGCTCCAAAGAAATCGAAGAAAAGGAAGCAACTTGCCAAGCAGGCAGAAAAAGCACCCGAGGCTGAATCAACACCAAGTACTCCTGTCGGGACACTCAGCCCTACCGGGCATGATTCTCCCAAACACCCAACCTCTCCACCTCCTTGTGAGTCTGCTGATAGTCCGACATTTATTTATTTATTTATTTATTTCTGATATTTATACAGGGTCACTCATTGTCAACAATATTGGTGGTCCTCCATGAGGCCCTGATAGCAATAGTAAGTAACAATAATAGCCAACAAAATCATGAAAATACATGAAAAAAACATACATAAATATATATATATATATATAAACATGTAAATACAAAGAATATGGTATCCTCGTAATCAACATTGGTTTTACGAAAATGTTGAAATTGTTGCACATTCCTATCATCTTAATTCCTAATGTATAGACGGTGATATTTTCTAAAATCTGTTGAAAAATAACCATTTATATATGAGTTATTTTGAAATGGCATTGTATAGTTTTGAAAGTACATACGAGAAGTATAAAGACTAGGCTTACTTTAGCTCAGTATAGAAACAGAATTGTTATATACATATTTACAAAACATATTATAGGGTAGTATACTTATTCAAAGATTACACAATGATTGCATGTAATATAGTATAGCAATCGAATGTACAGTGTCTCTTATGAAACAATAAAATACACATTATCTATTATTGATTATAAATGATATGAAATCATTCATACATTTTGAAAAGCATTATGTCATCGTACATTTTTGGGCAAAGAAGCAAACCATCAAACATATTTTGCAAATCAGGGCAACAAAACATGACATATTTCTGATGAAGACAATTATAAAATAGCATCAAGGGACTCATTTACCATGCTGTTATGTAAACGAATCAAACCAATCCTTTGTTTTCACAAGAGAATGCGTAGAAATGCGATAAGGAATGAGAGTAAAACTTCAGGTAGAAACTGAATAAAATTCCGCTTGCCATTCTTATTGCGAACAGATATTGCAAGATCTTTTGAACATATATTTATTAAATGTGTTCACAGAGCTTGCCATTTTTAGTGATCTGCCCAACTGATTCCATGCTATAATTGAAGATACGAGGGGGCTATGTTTAAAGCATTCTGTTTTATACTTTGGCACAGAAAGTAAACCTTCATCTGCCTGCCTCGTATCATACTGATGAATGTCACTTACTTTAACTAAACTTCCTTGTGAATAGGATGGTGCCAAATTGTGTGTACACTTGAACAACATAGTAACACGCTGAAATTCAAATCGTTTCTCTATCAGCATCCATTTCAGATTGCTAATTAATTCACTTGATGGAGTCTCATAACTTTTGCTTGAAATTATTCTAGCAGCTCGTTTTTGAACTTTCTGAAGCTTATACGTTTGTTCCTGATATCGATTTGACCACACAGAGGAACAATAATCAAAGTGAGGCAACACGAGTGCATCTTCGATTATGAATAGCGACTCACTTCTTCAATTATGAATAGCGACCCTCTTCTCCGATTATGAATAGCGATCCTCTTCTTTGATTATGAATAGCGACCCTCTTCTTTGATTATGAATAGCGATCCTCTTTTCCGATTATGAATAGCGACCCTCTTCTTCAATTATGAATAGCGACCCTCTTCTCCGATTATGAATACCGACCCTCTTCTTCGATTATGAATATTTAGCGACCATCTCTTCCGATTATGAATAGCGACCCTCCTCCCCGATTATGAATAGTGACCCTCTTCTCCGATTATGAATAGCGACCCTCCTCCCTATTATGAATAGCGATCCTTCTCTCCGATTATGAATAGCGACCCTCTTCTCCAATTATGAATAGCGACCCTCTTCTCCGATTATGAATAGCGACCCTCTTCTCTGATTATGAATAGCGACCCTCTTCTTCGATTATGAATAGCAACCCTTAGGAATATTGACCTTTATGCATAACGACCCTCTTCTCCGATTATGAATCCGATTATGAATAGCGACCCTCTTCTTCGATTATGAGTAGCGACCCTTATTATTAATGACCCCGATTTTGTATTATGGATAGCGACCCTCTATCTGTCTTATGTATAGGGACCCATATGACTCATTATGAATAGCGGTCCTCATTAGTAATGACCATTTTCTTCGATTATGAATAGCAACCCTCTTCTCCTATTATGAATAGTAATCCTTATGAATAATGGTCCTTAAGAGTTTATGAATAGTGACCCCCTTTTCGCTTTATGAATAGCGACCCTACAGGTATAGGAAATTACACGTTTTGAATAGCAGTCCTTATGAGCCACTGGTCCTTAGGACTAGCAGTCCTTATGACTAGCATTTGGGATACATAATATCAAATAAAATTCCAGTCCGAATTTCATTACTTGTATGAAATTTATTTTCAAGAATATATATGGAATATGTGTCATTTCATAACATCTGAGAGGAATGAAAGTCACATTATATCTCATTTATAAGATAAAAGAAGTAAACAAAGAACATTCCAATTAACATATTAACCATTTATTACATAATTATGATGGCTAAGTTTAAACCTCCTCATAATTATGTCAATTACGAATTTTTTTGATGATGTCATTCCTATGCTGCAGCAAAAAGGAATGCTGAGTTTACAATCCATATATGGTAACTGATCACATACGATACAAATTAGGTACAAAGCATCACAGTATTAACAATGTTTTGAAAGTTTATTTCCAGTAAAAAAATAAAAATAAAAAGGAAGGGAAAAAAAGCAAAATACAGAAAAAAGGGGGAAAAAAGAGTGAGCTTTCTCGTTCCTTTTATAGCCACATGGGGAAGAATGTCATCGTATAAATCCATTGAAAAGATTTTTTTTCATCTGCGTGTAGTGCCTTTTCTATGTGCATTGCTTTTATTTTCAGCAAGGTCAGATGATATTCTACGATGAGGCTGATCCAAAAACCTAACAACATATAGTCATTTTTATATACTACTTAATCCACCTTCCCCATCAAATTACAATCATTTTCTTTCATAATTGCATGACCAGTACACCTCTGTGTATTTTTGTTCAGAATATTAAGCAGGTGACTAGTGAATAAAAAGCAGTAAAAGTGGTAAAAGAGAAAGCAAAGCCGCTTTAATACCTATGCCCCGTTTAAGAATTGACGGCTGCGTACGAAGAAACATCTTAATTATTATGTCTATAAACAAACAGTATACATGTAATTCTAAACTAATCTAACACTATTATTATAAATGTGTGTACCCTCAATGAATGAATTTACAGGTTTAATATATATATATATCATTCCTGATGAAGCCCTATGGGCGAAAATTTGAATTCTTTCATCTCTTAACGGTTGTCTTATTCATCATTGACTTATAGATATATATATATATATATATATGATTGCTATGATTACAAAAAAAAAAAAATCTACAATCCTGAAATGTGAATTAAACAACCTGAGTAATTAACATCTCAGCAAAATAAATTCATTTATTTCCGAATGACAGTTTCATAATTATCAAGTCTTACATAACTATACAATCCCATGTGTCTATAAACGCTATACAATTTTCCATTACATTTTTCAATTAAATTCAGTGCAATATTTCTTACACATATGATATGGAAAGTCTACATCATTGTGTGTGTGTATATATATATATATAATATATATATATATATATATATATAATCACTTAAAATACATAACATTCGTGAAATTAAACATGGATAGCATAAAGAGCATACATACGTACAATTATTGTTATTGTTTTTTACACAATGCTTTTTTCACAGGTAATAGATAATAGACATAGAAGCAGAATTTATATATTAAATCAAAACTTTTCATGATATCGAACATATTTCGTTTGGTATGTATTTTTATACATTTAATTGCGCGTTTGTGGTTGTGTTTGAGTCTTCTGTTTTTGTTTTGAATGCCATCAAACTATGTCTTTTAAATGCAGAAGTGTATGGCTACATTAAAAAAATATCTAATTATATTCTAATATTAATAAGGCAGTCAAGTTTCTGATTAAAGGCGGTCAATCGCCGGGTTCAATGGGGAAAAATCTGTGTTTGCTGATGCTGCAAAATAGTTCTTGCGCATACGAAACTAGGTCTAGTCGAAAGTATATTGACGATCAGCGAAATTTCCTTCTCCTCGGCAAAAATCCGCATAGATCGCTGTGATATGTGTAAGGTGTACTGAATATGTTTTGCGCTATGTGTATCCTGCAATCCGCTGTCTGACGCCGTACCATTATATACTGACCCACAATAAAAAGTACCCACGACTTTATAATGATATATCATATTTATATTGACAGACACAGAATGACAATGAACCAGGGTGGAAAGATTGACCTTTTATTGAAACATTTCACTAATTTCGGAAGACAATGCTGTCTCTTGTCAGCGCGCATTACAAAAGAACACAACAAGTTGAAAAATGAAAGTCACAGATCAATAGTGTGTGTAGCCACCATTTGTTTGCAGACAGGCATTGCATCTGCGACGCATACGCGCATCAGTCTTTGAATGAAATCTTGTGGAATCCTGTTCCATTCATCTTGCAAAGTCTGGATCAGTTTTGCACGAGTCCTGACCCTGCCAGCAATGCTCCTCCCAAGCTCATCCCACAGATGGTCAATGGGATTGAGGTCAGGGGACATCGCCGGCCACTCCATGGTGTTAACGTTCTCACCCCCTCAGGAATGCAGCGGTTAGCCGTGCAGCATGAGGTCGGGCATTATCATGCTGGAAGATGAGCAGTTCTCGGCTGTTCTGCAGGAATGGCACCAGGTGTGGTGTCAGGATATCGTCCACATAGCGCTGTGCAGTGATGGTGCCATCCACAAACACCAGGGGTGATCGGTGACTTTCATTTTTCGACTTGTTGTGTTCTGCGCTGTAACGCGCGCTGACAAGAGAAAGCATTGTCTTCCGAAATTAGTGAAATGTTTCAATAAAAGGTCCATCTTTCCACCCTGGTTCATTGTCATTCTGTGTCTGTCAATATAAATATGATATACCATTATAAAGTCGTGGGTACCTTTTATACTTCACTGATGCATTTCTAAATGGCAATGTCTTGGCTGCATGCATGGCAGCAAGCAACAATGTATTTCCAAGGACATTCCAGGTTGAATGAATCGTACCGGCATTATGCCTACAAACAATTCACGTATATTCACTAGGCCTAATATTCACCATGGGTACTTGGGAGCAGGAAACAGGAGAGTTGTTCCATCATGTGCTACACTGCGGATAAGGTATGCCTATCTATCCCCCACGATCTTTTTCATGTCTGCTTTTATTGTTGAAATTTAGATCTGCTGGACATAGAACTGTTATCCTTCTTTTAAAAATTGTTTTTTATAGTTCTGTTTATATTCACCTTTTTCTTGATGATTGTAAATGTAGTATGTATGTACCAAAGAAAGCATTTTCTGTGTGTAATCATTTAACAAGAGGTCAAGAGGACGTCTTATTTTGACGTCATCTCTACGTCTTGTACACTGTAAAAACTAAAGTGCTACTTTTAGGTGCATGTATAGTGACTGCACCTGAAATGCTGTTTATAGCACTTGCAGTGTGCTAATTTACCAGCAAAAAAAAATGTGACCGTCGCGAGCCTCGAACCAGGTTCCGCTGATTGAGAGGCGCTGACGTTACCGATGGACTAACGAATGCTTCTTGCAATCCAGTTTAGTCATGGGAGTCAAGTAGATAACATGAACTACGTGGTGTCGTAAATTCACTATGTAACAACATGATCTGCTCTAAATCGTACAATGTGAGTTAGTCTAGCTGTAATGCCAGCAGTTCTCGATGAGCGGACCCTGGTTCGAAGCTCGCCCAAATCATTTTTTTTAATGAATGTTTAGCAGTTTAAGGAACCGGTCCAGCTCCCGTGAAAGTGCTGAAATAGCACGCTGTGTGCATTCAATAGCACTCTGAGTGCAGTCCCTATGCATGCCCTCAAAAAGTGCTATATACAGCACTTCAGTTTTTACAGTGTACAGATGACGTCAAAATAAGACGTCCTCTTGACGTCTTGCGTTGGTGCAAGTTGTCGTCTTATTGACGTAATTACAGGACGTAAAAAAGACGAAAACCACGACGTAAATATCACGTAATTTTTACCACTTTCTGCTATCAGGGAAATATATTCATGTCATTTGAAACAAACAAAAAATCTTATCTGATAAAGGGTTTCCGTGATGGCATTGTATAAACTTCATTTTAATCTATTTTCCCCTGTGTATTTCAACACATTCCATGACCATGAATATGCATGTCTTCTGTGATGTTTTTCTATTTATGGTGGATATTTAGTCTGATTTGTCATGCTGCTTTTAGCTGAACTAGCAGTCCAGCAGTCTAGCAGTCCAACTAGCAGGTTTGCTACATGCTGTACATTGTGTGAAATGAGATGCACATGAATTACATAAACTTCAATAAGAATTTTCCATTTGGTGATCACAAGAAGTCGTTGATCAGGACGATTGTAATATATTGTATCAATGCATGTAATTACAACCAAACAATATCACTTGCCAGCGTATAAGTGAATGTGTGTGATGTACATTTAATAACATATCTTTTGTACCTATCTGTGTTCCTGACTGTAATCATTGTATTTAGGTATTTATGGTATTATAAACTGCAATATGTCAATGTTGCAATATTCAATGAAAATACCCTTGCCAGCATATTCCTGTGTGAATGTCCATAATATAATGCAATATGAAAACTATACATGTTCAAAATAAATCTGCCAGTGAACGTTGCCATTTTCAATTGAATGTTGGGTAGCCTTTTATAATGTGATCACACCAAATAGTGAAGTTGTTTTCCTTCCAAGATTTACTTTTATTGTGATCTGTTTACACTGTTTGTTTTAGAATTTGCTTATGCATAGATCCACAAACCTTTCCTGAAGTATGCCTACATGTATACTGTTGAAAGTATAGTTTTACACTTCTTAGCTGATTTTTGTATTATATTTATTACAGTTTGATATACATGTATTCTAGATCCACAAACTTGCCTTGAAACATGCACATTTAGTGTTGAAATAATAGTTTTGCAATATGAAGTTGATTTCTTCTCATACTTGTATATATTTATCAGAAGTTGTAATTTTTAAGAAACGTATGTATTATGCAACAATGGACATTTCTGGTACTTTTTTTATATGCCATTTGCTATTTCATATGGTATGCCTATATACTGTTGAAAGTATAGTTTTATACTACTGAGCTGATTTTTGTATATATTTATTACAGTTTTATGTATTTTAGATATACAAACTTGCCTTGAAACATGTCTATTTATTGTTGACAATATAGTTTCAAAGTTCAGTTGATTTTTACTCTCACTTGGGTAGTTTTATTACAAGTTATACATGTATTATTTTTAAGAAACTTAAAAGTATACATACAGGAACACCTTTTCTACTTTTCCTTGTGATTTGCCATTTGCAATGGCACTGCATGTTACATGTAAGGAAGTAAATGAAGACAGCATGAAAAAGTACTCTTGATTGTGTGTACATGTCAGAAGTTTTGAAGTATTGTAATCTACATTCCTTTTATTTCATTTTATATTTGTATAGTGGAGCATCATTAATGAACTTCTTGGAACCAAGGAAATTCCCTCTTTATATCGAAACCTTGTTATACCAGGGCTAAAAAACAATAGAATACAAAAAAGTGGGACTGGCAAAAATACTCTCTTGTAACGAGTATGTAATACCATTGTTCTTTATAAGGAGGTTCCACTGTACAAGGTATGTTGAGGAAGGCATATGGAGTGAGATGGGAGAGAAGAGAAATAGGAGGGAAATAGAGAGAGAGAGAGAACAAGGGAGAGAACAAGGGAGAAAAATTATCAAGGTCATGAGAGAAAGAGAGAGTGAAAGATAAGATAAGAGAAATGGAACGAGCTAGAATCAGGGCTGTCAAGTAAAGTTTTCCTCCTCAAGTTTATCAATACAAAATTAAGATTAATCTATAATTCTATTATCAGGCCCCCTTTTTATTTCTTATTTTAAAAATAATTTCTGTCAACTCTTTGCACGATGGCCATTCACGAAGTTAGTGTCCAGTTTTTAAAGATCGATTCCCCTCTCTCAAAATCAGCCAGAGAAGAGAAAGAAGAGGGAGAGAGGGAGACAGGGCGAGAGGCAGACAAAGAGAGAGAGAGAGAGAACAAGAGAGATAAATTATCAAGGTCATGAGAGAAAGAGAGAGTGAAAGATAAGATAGAGAAACTGAACGTAAGTGAGAATAAAAGAGAGAGTGGAAGGGAATATTAGTGGGTGTAAGGCCATCGCCAGGGTTCACCTCCGGGGCGCACCCGGCGCTGGCGACGGTAGCCCGTGGAGGTACACTGTACGATTTGCAAATGGTGTGCAGTTCAAGCAGATGCAACACGAACTTTTTATTCAAACTTTCCCTGGAGGAAACAAGCAGCCCACGTCCAAATTTATTTCTTTGTGTTCAATCCACAAATTGTACAATTTGCGCTGTGGATACGTAATCTCGTCTGACTGTTTCTCCTCTCGACCTCCATTTCGTTCGAAAACCGCTATTATTTTCGTGCCTATAGGCATAGACCATAGCATGGACTGGCAAGCTTAGCACTCGCCTCTGCGCTCGCAGGCTATTTACAAATTGTCCGAGCGATTCCGGAAATCTCCGAACTTGCCTTCGCCGGGACAGCATAGAAACACACGGGCACCGACGACGGACCGCATTTAACATGGGGATATCCATAATAAAGTGGTGCAGGCGTAGCCCCTCGTTTTCTGGTTAGGATAAATAAATCAGTAAAAAATCATAAAACGGAAACACCTTCTTTAAGCACAAGGTGCCCCGAACTGATGGAAAATTTGTCTGTATAATTGTTTCAAAAATTTGCTGGGAGCAAACTACTGAGAGGCCTGTTCAGATCTCACTGATAACTGTTTAACGATAACGATTACTATAACGATATATCTTTCACAAATCGTTTCTCTGCGAATCGTTGCTGTAGATGATTCAGGCCTTAACGATTTATGCTAATGGCTTTCCTTAACGATTTATGCTAATGGCTTTCCTTCACGATTTTATCGTCGAACTACGATCACTTTGCGAACATTTTTGTAAGGACTATCCTGAACGATAAGCACTGTAAGCCAATAATTGCAATACAATGTGGCATCAGTTGCAGGAGAAGAGATGGCAGCTGTGTGACCACTTTAATCGTCATCGTTACTTTATAGTTTATCGTTATTTTTATCGTTAAGCTCAGACCAGCATTTAAAACACCAATGATAACTCCTACCCGTCGTTTATATCTAAAACTACTTGACCGTCTGTTCCATCCGTGATAGCCTTTTGTCCTATTGCTTCATACGTGTGTCCGGCATCATGACTGATATTACCAGTATTTGTGTACACGTTGCTTGTGGCGGATAAACCCTCCTTTGGCAAATACAGCGGCGGCTACTCACTGTCCGTCCGCTACTTGCAGGTGCGGTAACTATAAAGATAATAGTATATACAAATGTGTATATAGATCGAGCGCTACAAGGTTAAAGATAAGAATGGATTAACTTCAATATAATGAATGTTGAGGTCTATACTCATGATTTCGAAATGCAAAACATATTACTCCATTTTCTGATGTTCTGCATTTATACATCTACTACAAATTTGTAGCATCAGTAGTAAATGTTTTCCCTTGAACCCCCTCCCCCTTCATCTCCTTTACAATTTTTTTCTGGAATAGGAATTATATTTCTCTAGCCCTTAATTTTAAACTCCTGGGCCCTGTAACATAAAGAGATAAATCAATCTTGCGACTGATATCAATCGTAAGTATATGGCAAACCATGTACTGAAGAGTTACATACCACCACCTCTACTGCTACTGCTGCTACTACTACTAATAATACTACTACCACTACCACTACTACTACTACTACTGCTGCTGCTGCTGCTGCTGCTGCTACCACTACTACTACTATCACCACGACTACTACTACTGCTGCTGCTACTACGCATTTTTCTACTACTATTACTATTTCTACTACTACTACTACTACTACCACTACGACTACTACTATTGCTACTACTACTACTCATATTTTTACAACTACTACTACTACTACTACTACTACTCATGTTTCTACTACGACTACTACTACTATTACTACTCATATTTATACTACTACTACTACTACTACATCTAGTTCTACTACTACTACTCCTACTATACTACTACTACTACTACTACTGCTACTACATCTACTACTATTATATTACTATTATTACTGCTACTACTACTCATATTTCTACTACGACTACTACTAATACTAGTCAAATTGCTACTACTTATACTACTACTCATATTTCTTCTACTACTACTACTACTACTACTACTACTACTACATTCACTACTACTACTATTACCACCACCTTCTGTCGTCACCACCATCCCAACAACTACTAGGACTAATGCAATGCCTACAACTACCCGTCCAAGCCTTCAATCCAAGATCTACAATTGATTGGGGGGGGGGGGGGGGGGGGGGGGAGAGAAGAAGATATCATGAAAAACGGGACAGTACGTGAAATACTATTGCTAATTTAAACAAAAATAAATGAAACTACCCAAGAATAACCAGTAGCGAAATGAGTGATGGCACAACAGCAGCAAAGCTCCACTTCCAGTAGTTGTATGAGTTTTCCAAGGGTTTGTGTCCTAGACATTCTGTACAGTTCTGCAGAACTGGAATTTTGCATGATTGCACTGTGGAACTGGGAATAGATGGAGGCTCTGTCCATGGTTCATTGGTATTTGCTTATGATTAAAAAAAGAAACAACAAAAGAAAAAAAAGAAAGAAGAATGATGTAAATGAAAGATAGCATCTGCATTTTCTGCACAAATGCTACGCCATTGACAAGTACATAATCTGTATGATTAAAAAATAATTATGGCCTGGTTAAATTTTAGATGCAAGCAGATAAAAAGTCACGGACATTACATAGATTAGCATTCTAAATTGTCTGTGGAGCTTATGATACATTATTTCTTTTAAACAGTGTTATATATATATATATGTTTTTAATATAAAAACGAGTTCATACAAAAGTTATATCGACGGAATACATGTGAAAAGGGGTAACATTCCATTAGTTTGCAATAGAAAAAAATATTCAAATGCATCTATTTCTAACCGTGCTTAGTGCCACATGATATTCATTACTGAACCGGTGCTTCAAAACTGGTTAACTGACAAGATGCACACGAATGGAAACTTACTACTTATGGCATTGCCTTAACATATTTTGTGAAAATTTGCGGAATGATGGTCGTACCCATAATGGGAAGTGTGGTGACCTGCAGTATTGGTTCACGTGGACCTTCGCGAGCAGATACGCAATTGATGAGAGAAACCGCGATCTGGTATGTTGTGTTCTGCTCCAAGTGATCAACACTGAACTCATGGTCACTGTCCACCGGCACGAACCCGACGCTGAGCCACGGTTCGCCATTGTCGTTCCCGTCTTTCCTGACATAGACCACGTACCCACAGACTGGGCCATCGCCTCGATATTGACCAGTCCAGCGGATACCCACGTTTGATGAAGTCAAACTTGTATTTTGAGGTGCTTGCGCCAAGGTTGATGGAACCACTATATAAAAAAAAGAAGGGTGAATATCAAAGTGAGTTTCTAGGATAATTTTCTCTCTCTCTTTTAAAAAAAACGGGAGTCACGCCAATGATCACTTGTTAAGCAGTGAATATTTATTACTTTAGAGTGTTGTCTAAAAGAGAATAGAGAATTTTCACTATATTTGCACTATATTTTCACTCTTCCGGCTTGGGCATTTTAGCCGGGGATTCACATCTGATTACTCAGTGATCATTCGAGGTTCTAGGACTCCTACCCCCTGGACAACCACCCCCGGATAACCACCCCTAGGATAACCACCCTCTAGGGCAACCACCCTCTAGGACGACTACCCCCTAGGACAAGTACCCCCCGGATAACTACCCCCAGACAACTACCCCCTAGGACAACCACCCCCTAGGACAACTACCCCTGGGACAAATACCCCCCCCCCCCGGACAACTACCCCCAGGACAAATAACCCCCGGTCAACTACCCCCTAGGACAACTACCCCCAGGACAACTACCCCCGGACAACTACCCCCCAGACAACCGCCCCTAGGACAACCACCCTCTAGGACAATTACCCCCAGACGCGTATTTTTTCTGTCAGGATTTGCGCCAATGACAAGAGAGGGCAGTATTTGAGCGTCAAGAAGCCCCGTTTTGGAGACTTTGAGACCACAACTTTAAGACTTGTATTTTCTCTGTTTCACCTTACTTTATTTCAGCAAAAGAAAATTTTGTCAATGATACTTTCCTAAATTCTAACTCCCCTTAGCCTGCCGAGGCTCGAACTCGTGATTCCTTCATGACGAGCACAACGTGAATCCGAATGCGCCACAGAAGGAACTAAGTGACTGGTTCGCTCATTTTATTATATCCCTACAATTTGGTTTTCATGAATATTCATGCCGACCAGTCTTGACGGAATAAACCGTATTGTCACCCCTCTTGACGCTCACATACTGCCCTCTCTCGTCGGGTGGCTCAAGTCATGATAGAAAAAAACATAGCCCCCCCCCCCCCCCCGGACAACTACCCCAGGACAACCACCCTCTAGGAAAAGTACCCCAAATTGGACTTAACATCACATTGAACAAGATTGTGCTCGTTCGCTACGCTCGCTCGCCAAAATAGAATTAATATGGCCTTTAGCAAAATTTCTGCCCGGACCTGCAACAATAAAGCCCAGATAATATACCAAATTTTATTAAAAGAGAAGTGTTTGTTTTCGCTCATGCTTGCTCGCTTAATTGTTCCTCCTCCAACTTCCAACAATAAAACTTAGTGTATCACATTAAAAAAACAACAACAAAAACTAATTTATATATACTATCATTTAAAAAGAATTGTTTGTTTTTGTTTTTTTGTTTGTTGTTGTTTTTTCTTCAATGCATGAAGGCAGATATTCCCATGTGCAATATCAACTCTCTATTAGATGTTTTGCATGATCAACAATTGACGGGGGGGGGGGGGGGGGGGGGCGGGAAGGAAAACAAAATATTCCAGCCGTTTGTCACAAACCCCACCCCCTCTCCCTCACGCATTCTACAATTATGCAACTCGTTACAAAGCTACCAGCCAATCGAGTATTAAAGGAAACTAGCATTGTGGTTGGTCGATTAAAAAAAATAGTATGGGGTATATGTTAAGATGGATGAGATGGATGAGAAATTCAACTGTACAATGCACCATCAAACACCGAGTTTAAACACCCAACTTTTAAAACAAAAATGTAATACCAGGGAAATCTCTCCCCCCCCCCCCCCCCCCGTGATCATTGTTATAGACACATTTAACTCACGTGGTGAGGTGAATTTTATCATAATAATGCACCAAAATCCTATTTATAACCAGATTTACAAAACGTTCTTACCGTGGGAGGTGGATACCCCTTTTAAAAAGTTTACGGTGTAAAACGAAAACAGGCCCCCCCCCCCCCCCCCCCCCCCACGGACAACTACCCCTTAGGGCATCCACTCTTTAGGACATCCTCTTGACAAATACAACCTAAGGTAACTACCACCGGGACATTAACGACTTAGGGTAATTATTAATCGGACAACAACCAACATACTCTCACCAATGGCATGTAGGTCAACTATCCCCCCAAACAGTTACAACTTCCAGGTACTCGATGGCATTTAAACTGATTTCGACCAGGGGAGGATGTGGAGGGGGGGGGGGGGGGGGGGGGGGGGTGACCAACAATCAGTAAGGATATAATGAGTATCCAGAGGAGGGGTATCCACCTCCCACGGTAAGAACGTTTTGGAAATCTGGTTATAAATAGGATTTTGGTGCATTATTATGATAAAATTCACCTCACCACGTGAGTTAAATGTGTCTATACCCATGATCACGGGGGGGGGGGGGGGGATTTCCCCTGGTATTACATTTTTGTTTTAAAGGTTGCGTGTTTAAACTCGGTGTTTGATGGTGCATTGTACAGTTGAATTTCTCATCCATCTCATCCATCTTAACATATACCCCATACTATTTTTTTAAATCGACCAACCACAATGCTAGTTTCCTTTAATACTCGATTGGCTGGTAGATTTGTAACGAGTTGCATAATTGTAGAATGCGTGAGGGAGAGGGGGTGGTGGTTTGTGACAAACGGCTGGAATATTTGTTTTCCTTCCCGCCCCCCCCCACCCCCTGTAAATTGTTGATCATGCAAAACATCTAATAGAGAGTTGATATTGCACATGGGCATATCTGCCTTCATGCATTGAAGAAAAAACAACAACAAACAAAAAAACAAAAACAAACAATTCTTTTTAAATGATAGTATATATAAATTAGTTTTTTTTATTTTTTTTTTTATGTGATACACTAAGTGTTATTGTTGGAAGTTGGAGGAGGAACAATTAAGCGAGCAAGCATGAGTGAAAACAAACACTTCTCTTTTAATAAAATTTGGTATATTATCTGGGCTTTATTGTTGCAGGTCCGGGCAGAAATTTTGCTAAAGGCCACATTAATTCTATTTTGGCGAGCGAGCGTAGCGAACGAGCACAATCTTGTTCAATGTGATGTTAAGTCCAATTTGGGGTACTTTTCCTAGAGGGTGGTTGTCCTGGGGTAGTTGTCGGGGGGGGGGGGGGGCTATATTTTTTTCTGTCAGGACTTGAGCCACCCGACGAGAGAGGGCAGTATTTGAGCGTCAAGAGGGGTGACAATACGGTTTATTCCGTCAAGACTAGTCGGCATGAATATTCATGAAAAACAAATTGTAGGGATATAATAAAATGAGCGAACCAGTCACGAAGTTCCTTGTGTGGCGCATTCGGATTCACGTTGTGCTCGTCATGAAGGAATCACGAGTTCGAGCCTCGGCAGGCTAAGGGGTGTTAGAATTTAGGAAAGTATCATTGACAAAATTTTCTTTTGCTGAAATAAAGTAAGGTGAAACTGAGAGAAAATACAAGTCTTAAAGTTGTAGTCTCAAAGTCTCCAAAACAGGGCTTCTTGACGCTCAAATACTGCCCTTTCTTGTCAGTGGCGCAAATCCTTACAGAAAAAAATACGCGTCTGGGGGTAATTGTCCTAGGGGGTGGTTGTCTGGGGGGTAGTTGTCCTGGGGGTAGTTGTCAAAGGGGGTAGTTGTCTGGGGGGGGGGGGTAGTTGTCCAGGGGGTGGTTGTCAGGGGGTAGTTGTCCTGGGGGTAGTTGTCCTAGGGGGTGGTTGTCCGGGGTAGTTGTGTGGGGGTAGCTGTCCTGGGGGTAGTTGTCCTAGGGGGTGGTTGTCTGGGGGCTAGTTGTCCGGGGATAGAGATACTAGACAATTTGCACTATATGTTCACTCCTCCGGCTTGGCCATTTTACCCGGGGATTCACATCTGATTACTCAGTGATCATTCCAATTTTTAGAGTGTAGTAGTCAGAACTATGATATGAATAAATACCAAGTACATTTTCTTGAACAATTCGGTGGAAATGAATGCACGATTTGCTTGATAAGAAGGTTGAAAGTAATTCTGGATGCTTTTCGTTCTTGTTAATTTAGCGGCGATGAATACACAGTTCGATAAAGGTATCGACTACTGGACCAGCACTGCTTAATACTTTTTTGGAACAATTTTTGTGAAAGATGATCTTACCGATTACGGGAAATGTAGAGACAAGCAGAACTGGTTCAGGTAGACCTTCGCGAGCAGATACGCAATTGATGAGAGAAACCGCGACCTGGTATGTTGTGTTCTGCTCCAAGTGATCAACACTGAACTCATGGTCACTGTTCACCGGCACGAACCCGACGCTGAGCCACGGTTCGCCATTGTCGTCCCCGTCTTTCCTGACATAGACCACGTACCCACAGACTGGGCCATCGCCTCGATATTGACCAGTCCAGCGGATATCCACGTTTGATGAAGTCAGACTGGTATTTTGAGGTGCTTGAGCCAAGGTTGGTGGAACCACTAGAAAAAGAGGTGAATATCAAATTGAGTTTTCTAGGATAATTAAACGGGTGGAATTTTCACTCCTCCGGGAGTCACGTCAATGATTACTTGTTAAGGTGTGAATATTGATTAGAGTATTCTCTATAAAGATACTAGACAATTTGCACTATATGTTCACTCCTCCGGCTTGGCCATTTTACCCGGGGATTCACATCTGATTACTCAGTACATTTTCTTTTACAATTTGGTGGAAATGAATGCACGATTTGCTTGATAAGAAGGTTGAAAGTAATTCTGGATGCTTTTCGTTCTTGTTAATTTAGCGGCGATGAATACACAGATCGATGAAGGTATCGACTACTGGACCAGCACTGCTAATACTTTTTGGAACAATTTTTGTGAAAGATGATCTTACCGATTACGGGAAATGTAGAGACAAGCAGAACTGGTTCAGGTAGACCTTCGCGAGCAGATACGCAATTGATGAGAGAAACCGCGACCTGGTATGTTGTGTTCTGCTCCAAGTGATCAACACTGAACTCATGGTCACTGTCCACCGGCACGAACCCGACGCTGAGCCACGGTTCGCCATTGTCGTTCCCGTCTTTCCTGACATAGACCACGTACCCACAGACTGGGCCATCGCCTCGATATTGACCAGTCCAGCGGATATCCACGTTTGATGAAGTCAGACTGGTATTTTGAGGTGCTTGAGCCAAGGTTGGTGGAACCACTAGCAAAAGAAGTGAATATCAAATTGATTTTTCTAGGATAATTAAACGGGTGGAATATTCACTCATCCAGGAGTCACGTCAATGATTACTTGTTATGGAGTGAATATTGATTAGAGTGTTCTCTATGAAGATACTAGACAATTTGCACTATATGTTCACTCCTCCGGCTTGGCCATTTTACCCGGGGAGATACATCTGATTACTCAGTGATTATCTGAATTTTTAGAGTGTAGTAGTTAGAACTATGAACCAAATAAATACCAAAGTGAATTTTCTTGGACAATTTAGTGGAAATGAATGCACGATGTTCTTGATGAGAAGGTGGAAAGTAATTCTGGGAGCTTTTCGTTGTTTTTAATTCAGCAACAATGAATACACAATTCGATGATGGTATCGACTATTGTAACATCACTTCTTAATAGTTTTTTGGAACAATTTTTGTGAAAGATGATCTTACCGATTACGGGAAATGTAGAGACAAGCAGAACTGGTTCAGGTAGACCTTCGCGAGCAGATACGCAATTGATGAGAGAAACCGCGACCTGGTATGTTGTGTTCTGCTCCAAGTGATCAACACTGAACTCATGGTCACTGTCCACCGGCACGAACCCGACGCTGAGCCACGGTTCGCCATTGTCGTCCCCGTCTTTCCTGACATAGACCACGTACCCACAGACTGGGCCATCGCCTCGATATTGACCAGTCCAGCGGATATCCACGTTTGATGAAGTCAGACTGGTATTTTGAGGTGCTTGAGCCAAGGTTGGTGGAACCACTAGAAAAAGAGGTGAATATCAAATTGAGTTTTATAGGATAATTAAACGGGTGGAATTTTCACTCCTCCGGGAGTCACGTCAATGATTACTTGTTAAGGAGTGAATATTGATTAGAGTATTCTCTATAAAGATCCTAGACAATTTGCACTATATGTTCACTCCTCCGGCTTGTCCATTTTACCCGGGGAGATACATCTGATTACTCAGTGATCATTTAAATTTTTAGAGTGTAGTAGTAGAACTATGAAACAAATAAATACCAAAGTTAATTTTCTTGGACAATTTGGTGGAAATGAATGCACGATGTTCTTGATGAGAAGGTGGAAAGTAATTCTGGGAGGTTTGCGTTGTTTATAATTCAGCGGCAATGAATACACAATTCGATGATGGTATCGACTATTGTAACATCACTGTTTAATACTTTTTTGGAATAATTTTTGTGAAAGATGATCTTACTAATTACGGGAAGTGTAGAGACCTGCAGTACTGGTTCAGGTGGACCTTCGCGAGCAGATACGCAATTGATGAGAGAAACCGCGACCTGGTATGTTGTGTTCTGCTCCAAGTGAACAACACTGAACTCATGGTCACTGTCCATTGGTACGAACCCGACGCTGAGCCACGGTTCGCCATCGTCGTCCCCGTCTTTCCTAACATGGACCACGTACCCACAGACTGGGCCATCGCCTCGATGTTGACCAGTCCAGCGGATATCCACGTTTGATGAAGTCAGACTTGTACTTTGAGGTGCTTGCGCCAAGGTTGGGAGGACTATCAAATAATGAAAGAGTAAGTTGAGTTGGTCATATGCGATTACATCTTGAAAGAAACTGTCTGGAAGAAATCGAGAAAGGATGATTATATAGAACATAAAGATTGGTGGAGACTCAAATGCGACTCATATGCACTGCACATAAAAATGGGTATAATTATAAGACTAGACACACATCCCTGATAGCAGAAAGTGTTAAAAAATGACGTGATATTTACGTCGTGGTTTTCGTCTTTTTTACGTCCTGTAATTACGTCAATAAGACGACAACTTGCACCAACGCAAGACGTCAAGAGGACGTCTTATTTTGACGTCATCTCTACGTCTTCATTCCTCTTCCCTGATAGCAGAAAGTGTTAAAAATGACGTGATATTTACGTCGCGGTTTTCGTCTTTTTTACGTCCTGTAATTACGTCAATAAGACGACAACTTGCACCAACGCAAGACGTCAAGAGGACGTCTTATTTTGACGTCATCTCTACGTCTTGTGGCGAGCCTCGAACCAGGTTCCGCTGATTGAGAGGCGCTGACGTTACCGATGGACTAACGAATGCTTCTTGCAATCCAGTTTAGTCATGGGAGTCAAGTAGATAACATGAACTATGTGGTGTCGTAAATTCACTATGTAACCATATGATCTGCTCTAAATCGTACAATGTGAGTTAGTCTAGCGGTAATGCCAGCAATTCTCGATCAGCGGACCCTGGTTCGAAGCTCGCCCAAATCATTTTTTTTAATGAATGTTTAGCAGTTTAAGGAGCCGGTCCAGCTCCCGTGAAAGTGCTGAAAGTGCTGTGTGCATTCAGTAGCACTCTGAGTGCAGTCCCTATCCTTGCCCTCAAAAAGTGCTATATACAGCACTTCAGTTTTTACAGTGTACAGATGACGTCAAAATAAGACGTCCTCTTGACGTCTTGCGTTGGTGCAAGTTGTCGCCTTATTGACGTAATTACAGGACGTAAAAAAGACAAAAACCACGACGTAAATATCACGTAATTACCACTTTCTGCTATCAGGGATGTGGGATGAAAGTTTGACCAGAGCTTTGCAGCCATGTCTCTTTTTCATTTTTACCATAAACTTGTCTTTGAATACCAAAGAGCATGTTTTGAATAATTTAGTGGCGACCAAATAATGAAATAGGCCAATTGAAGGGTATTTCTTTGGATAATTTAGTGAAGATGAATACTCAGTTTGCCATGAATGACATGAATGAGAGAAAAATAATATTTTTAGCATTTTCATTCTTGGTGAATTTTGTGGGGATAAAAACACACTTTACTTAAAGCTAAAGCTATTGTCACAATTCAGAGCGGCGACCGACCGCTTTGTAGCCTGCTCGGGCGCCGCTGGAATTTAGGCATCGGCCAACGATTTTTGGAGAGGTCGAGCGGGTTGTCGGTCGCCGGTCGCCGGTCGATTTTAGCTCAAAACTGGGCGAAATCGGCGTCCGAGCAGTGACCGAATGATGACCCACCGATTCCCGGACGATCTTCCACCGTTTTTTTTCCCCCACCATTTTTACGATATCGCCCGGTGGCCGGCCATTGATCGGCGGGGCGTCTGCAGGTGTCCCGTAGGCGTACCGGCGGTGGCCCGCCGATCTCCGGCGCGAATTTCTCTCGAGCGACCTGGGTATATATGTTATTGCGCCTCGGCCATCAACAGCTTTTGGCATTTTTATTTAAAGTAGAACGTTGATGATTTTAAATATTGGCTTAATACTTATTATTGCATAGATGGCATAAATTAAACAAGGTTATCCAAATTCAACGCTTGGAAACATTTGAAGTAATGATTATTATCAATTATAAAACGGTAAAATACAGCCCCCGATATAGCAGCTGAAGAGCTCCTCGAACGCTGCTGAGATATGTGACGACACACCCTGGACCAGTCCTGGCTAAGCAGACGATGTCCCATAACATCTTACACATTTTTCAGAGCCTATTTTGTCATCTCCTCTTCACTTATTTCTCTTCCTTCACTAGCGTCAGTCTTAATGTTAGTCTGTTGCCTCACTCTTAACTTCGTGTATGGTATTATTTTGATGAAAAATGCAGCGTTAAAAAAATAAAGGAATCAGTCACTTGTAAACAAAATAAGACGCCATTGTATTTTCAGCTGTTTACACCGGGGCATGTTCGGCGTTTCAAGAGGGAACGAATACCATCCTGCTATTATTCGGAGGGCTTTTCAATTTGAAAGTGGGGTTTATTTCATTGATCATTGACCCTTCTCCTATGTATTTACAATCAAACGGTTTTAGCTATCAGAATCAGTTTCACTTTCCCTTTATAATGGTGTGAAATAAGGTCATGTTTAAATACACCAAACTCTTTATAATTTGATAAATAATTGCATTGCAATTACGTTCATTCATTATAGGACGTCGTCTGCTTAAGCAGGATCGATCCCGAGTGTGACGACATCAAAACATCGCTATATTTCTGGCGAATCCTCGGATATTCCAGATGCTGAGAAGAGCTTTTATTTGTGTTGTTTTTATAATCACCAGATACGCAGTTGACATAAAACTTATAAGATTGCCATCTGTAAGCTTCCCAGTTTCTAGTGATACATTAATTGCCATATTTGTGATTTTCTTTGAATATCTACTTTAATGAAACCTTATAGGGTAAAAACAGGGCCTACTTGATAACTTCTTTCAGAAATTTAGCTGTTTTCTCTTGTGGAGCGCGCTGAACAGCGCCATTTATATTGCCGGGCAGCCATGGGAAATTAAGCAGGCGCCGCCCGGACGCGAATTTTTTTTCCCACGAACTTTTTGTCACTATCGTCCTTGACGCATGCGCAACTTTGAAATAGCCAATAGCCCTACAATGCTTGGAGTTGGATGGGGTTTCAAAGTTTCATCCTACTTTTAGTAATAATAAAAATACAAAACGTTATTTTTGTAATGTCCAAACTAAGAGTCGAACCCACATACCCCAGGTTAAATGTCCGAGGGCTAACGCATCTCGCCACAGCAAGACGCTGGGAGCAACCGTCATTATATCGCTTACGGAATAAACCCTATGATTGCGAAATTGATTTGGATCGGAAAGGATCAGGTGCGCATGCGCCAGGGAGGACAGGGACAAAAAGTTCGTGGGAAAAAAATTTAGCCGCCCGGACGCCGGTCTATTTTGAACTCGCCGGTCTGTCACCGACGGTGACCCACCGATCTCCCAGCGGCGACCAGGCGATTTTTTACCTAAATCGCTCGACGGCGACCGCCCGGGCACTGAGCGTATTTTTGGCGGAGAGTGAAAAGTGGCCATGGGCCGCCGAAATATTAACTCCGCGCTAAAACTTCAGCGGCGAACGAGCGATGCCCTAAACAGCGGTGCCAGGGCGGCCGCTGCTAGTTGCAAGGGCGAAATTGATTTACAACTCGCCGAGAGAGGTAATATTTAGGTTTTTAAGCCATGTTTTGTGTGCCATGCACCTAATTGTTCTGTGCATTACGTGTTTAAAACATGTAAAACAGACTGTTGGGTTGAATACACATTTTTCATCAAGCCAAGGTGGAAATATATAGTAGTCAGTGTTGTAGTGGTAAATATTTTTTTGGGTATACTCCCTTATACTGATAGCTCAATCCTCAGAGCACCAAGTTACGACGAGGCGATGCACCGTGCTGTGGTGGTGATTCACAAACACAATAACCCCCCCCCCCCGTGACCTGACAAGAAAACACACACACACACACACTCACCCTCACACCACACACACCCACACACCCACAAATCATCTGTCACATTATCATCTCAAAATGTTAAAATTAAGTTTTGCAAAAAGCATCAACATTTGAAACATAGGGAGTCATATTTTCAGACCAAAAAACATCAAGACACTTTTTCAGACCAACCCTTGCACAAGCCCTATAGATCTATACATGTTCATGATCGGGGGGGGGGGGGGGGGGGGGTTGACCGGCAAGGGAGCGAAGCCAGTGGCGTATCTAGGGATTATGGCCCCCGGGGCAAAAAATGAAGTCCCCCCCCCCCCCCCCCCCGAGTGCCCAAACCTATCTACGTCAGCGAGGGAGCAAAGCGACCGAGCGGCAAATTTTTCAATTTTTAACCCTAAAAACACGCAATTTCTTGTGCAGTTTACCCAGGAAATTTTGCAATTGAGCGGTAGAGAAGCTCGAATTGTATGCATTGATAAGCGGTTTTCTATTCACTCACTTCTACAAAACTAACGAAAACCCTGAAAAGCTTGAGAAAGAGTCGAGAAATTCAGCAAGGGTACCTGAAGTTGAGATTTCTTTCAAAAGTTGAACCTTTGCAAATGCTGTTTTATACACTTTATTTATCTTACGTCGGGGGCGCAATATTTAGCAGGAGTCATATGACGCAGTTATGATATATCGAGCAAAGCAATTACATCTTTATTTTTTCAAATTTTGAACCCTTTAAGCTATTTAAGAACAATATAGGCCTACTGGGGGCGCGAAATTACGAGATCCTGAAAGAAAATAATTATGCGAGGGAGCAAAGCGACCGAGTTTTCGAAAATTTTCGCATTTCAAACCTTCAAAAACTAGATTTTTAGTGCATTAACAGGCCATTACCCCACCTCATATTTTTTTGGGATATATACCCCTACCGACCCCCCCCCCCCCCCCCCCCCCCCTCCCGGGATCGACACCCACTGATAGGGGGCCAGACGTGAAGGATCCAACCGCGCAGCCAGGATGTCATTTTAGGGGCGGTTGTGAGCACGCGAAGAGTGCGAAATTGGTGCGTGCTCCCCAGGGGGTGGGTGCAGGGAGGGGGAAGTTTCCCCCCTCCCGTGCGAAGCGCGAAAGCTCTCACGTTTTTAAGTATTTTTTTTTTTAGGGGAAAAGGTATTTCGAGGTCAGGACTGCTTTACAGTTATTTGGACGCAATACAGCATTGTATGTAACAGGGGTGGGTTCAGGAAGGGGGTAATATCCCCTTCCCGCTCGGAGCGCGAAAGCTCTGACGTTTTATAGCAAATTTGAGAGAAAGATAACGGCTTGTAGCAAACAAACTTTTAGGCGGAAAGTTATAGTTCGACGAACCGACTGCTTTTCAATTATTTGGAGCAATATTGCACGGTATAACAGGGGTGGGTGCAGGAAGGAGGAGTTTCCCTCCTTCCCGCGCGAAGCGCGAAAGCTCTAACGTTTTAGCACCTTTTTAGGCGGAATGTTAGTTCGACGCCCTGGCTGCTTTTCATTTATTTTGGACGTAATACTGCATTGTAACAAGGATGGGTGCAGGGAGTGGGAGTTTCCCCCTTCCCGCGCGAAGCGCGAAAGCTCTGACGTTTTAGCAAATTTAAGAGAAAGAAAACGGCTTGTAGCAAACAATTTGTTTAGGCGGAAAGTTATAGTTCGACGCCATGACTGCTTTTCAGTTATTAGGACGCAATACTGCACTGTATGTGACAGGGGTTGGTGCAGGGAGAGGAGAGTTATTTCCCCCTTCCTGCGCGAAGCGCGAAAACTTTGACGTTTTTGCAAATTTTGAGAGAAAGATAACGGCTTGTAGCGCCTTTTTAACCCTTTTTCTCTCACTTTTCCCGCTTTTTCGCTCTCGCTTTTTTTTTTAGTGGCTGAATAGGGGGAGGGCATGGCCCCGTTGTGCCCCCCTGTCTACGCCAGTGGTTGTTATTAGTTATGCATTAGTTCTAGAATGTGAATGAAAGTACATGTAGTAAGTTTGTAGTTTAGACAGTGTAACATTCACAGTGCCCTGATTATAAACACGATTTCAAAGGCATCTTTTTCACAATAAATATCACATCAAAATATAATTAAATCTTAGTTTTTGCAAAAGGCATCGAGCATTAGTGAGGGTTAGAGAGTAGTATTTTCAGACCAATCATTGCATCAACCATATGTCTAAAATGCACAAACTAATCCAAATATTATCAAACCGTTGTCATAATGATTTTCTAGTTCTAGTTTCGGCAAATTCTCATCACCTGTAAAGGTTGTGCTATCATAAAGTGTATGAGGTAATTATTTAATTGTTAATACATATGTTTATAAGACACACTGTCACCTCCAAGCAATGTACAAGTGCACAACATCTTTATTCATTTCATACATTTTGTTGGGAGCTTGAGCAAAATATTCATGAAGATACATACCCAATGTTAATAACATTTTTTTAAAAACTTTTTTTTGATGTGCAAACAGTGCAGTTTTGGTAATTGAACACAACGAACTGTTTAACAATTAATTAAAACTGAGTTGTGCTTTTTGAGACTTGAATTCGTTTTAGAAGTGCAAAGATGAGTATTTGAAGTTCATACAATGTAACATTCACATTGCCTTGACTATGTACTATTGACTATTGACTATTTAAGACCCGCTCAGCGTGATCTCGGCTCATTGTCTATGACTAAGGCTAGCAGTATATAGCAGCCGAAACGTCAGACTACCTACGTTTACGTTTGCACATCGTGAGACAACTGATTAACTCTCTTCAATTATTCTTCACCACGATGAACCTCTTCCAATCTATAAGGAAATCATTATTTGTGCAAAATAAATAGGAGAACTGAATAATTATGCATTAAAATACACGGGGACGAAAGGGCAAGTGGCATAGCTAGGATTTTTGTATTTATTTATTTATTATTATTTTTGTTTGGCGTGACCTGGGCCCCGTAACATAAAGAGTGTTTATAAACTCCGATCAAGCGCTAATGGCAATCAATCGCTAAAATCCGTAACACAAAGCCCCCCCCCCCCCCTTTCAATCAAAGGCTATTGGAGCATGATTCATAGCGATCAATCGTTATTAATTTTTGCAATGAATTTAAATAACACGTAACGACTTGTCTTGAGACTATGACAATTCCACATTTCCCCGCTGATATCGCTGAAACTAGTGAAAGCATGACTGGAAAAATGAGGTAAGTACCTCCGTTTTATTCATATTATATGACGATGTCAATATATTTTAATAAATCATGACAATAATTATGTAAAATTCTAATGTAAGTAGCATTCTATGACAATGAATTGTGCATATATAAAGATGAAAGCTGATATTTTACCGGAATTAAGACGCCTTTTTATCCTATCGCGCAACCCTGTTTCAGTGGCAAGAAGCACACGCTGACGGAACAACCAAGGGTCCTTCGCCCGTGATCTCCGGCAGACCTCGCGTTGCTTGCCCGGTGGGTTGTGTACGGCAGAATTTTTTTCTGACTTGGACGATGCAAATTTCATTGTGCTTGTAAAACTAATTGTGTATTTGTTATGATGGTATTATTATGACCCATGTCTCTTATTTCTTAACACACTTGGGCAAACCCACAAAATAGGGGCCGGATTTTTTTCCAAGCTATTATAAGGCCAACCAATAACAACATGCTTGCAACAGGCAGGCCCAAATGTTTGGCCTGCCTGTTGCATGTTGTTATTAATATTATTAGTGTTGTTAAACATAGTGGGCTTGCCTGTTAAATGTTGTTATTGGTTGGCCTTATAATAGCTTGAAAAAAATCCGGCCCCTATTTTGTGGGTTTGCCCAAGTGTGTTAAGAAATAGTAGGAGACATGGGTCATAATAATACCATCATAACAAATTAGTTTTACAAGCACAATGAAATTTGCATCGTCCAAGTCAGAAAAAAAAATTCTGCCGTACACAACCCACCAGGCAAGCAACGCGAGGTCTGCCGGAGATCACGGGCGAAGGACCCTTGGTTGTTCCGTCAGCGTGTGCTTCTTGAAACAGGGTTGCGCGATAGGATAAAAAGGTGTCTTAATTCCGGTAAAATATCAGCTTTCATCTTTATATATGCACAATTCATTGTCATAGAATGCTACTTACATTAGAATTTTACATAATTATTGTTATGATTTATTAAAAAATATTGACATCGTCATATAATATGAATAAAACGGAGGTACTTACCTCATTTTTCCAGTCATGCTTTCAGCGATATCAGCTAAACACTCTTTATGTTACGGGGCCCAGGTCACGCCAAACAAAAATAATAATAAATAAATAAATACAAAAATCCTAGCTACGCCACTTGCCCTTTCGTCCCCGTGTGTTTTAATGCGTAATTATTCAATTCTCCTATTTATTTAGCACAAATAATGATTTCCTTGTCAAAAGCTTTTTTTTAGATACTGTTTTATTATATTTTCTACATCTTAGACAAAAGAAAAACGAAAAAAAAAAAAACAGCAAGAGTACATTTTTCAAAAATTTCTAAAACGTCTGTTACAAAAGTCTACTCAACACACCAATTTCAGGAAAGCCCCCCCCCCCCCCCCTCCCGGTTGTCTCGAAGTGGCGCGTTCATTGAACTTCTCGCTGGGAACGCGTCCATTCGAGATAACCGGGGGGGGGGGGGGGCTTGTCTCGAAAGGGTGTGCCCGTTCCCGCTCCTATCCCGCTCCCATCCCGCTCCCGCAACCCACCCATTCGAGACAAGCCCTTTCCTTAGCCTTTGTTATTGGCGTAGTGCAAGTTTAGGGAGGATTAGTCTGTGGTTGTTAATCCTTATTTGTTAGTTATTTGATATTAGAACTGGGGAAGACAAAACATTTTTGGTTTTTAGGGGGTTTTAGTGTTAGGAGTTACTGATGTATAATGTGCCTTATATCTTGTTATAATTATAGTCTGTCGGCTGCCATATTTTAATTGCAACATCAAAACTTTGTATGCGCATCATTTGCTCACCCTTTTCCCCCCTTGTTCTTCTTTTTATCTTTTCTTTTTCTTTTTCCCCCTCTCTCTCTAATATTTTCCTGTTTGTTAATTTATTGGTATGTATGTATGTGCATACACCTACACACACACTCACACACAAACCCTAACACACCACACAAACAATGTCTATAATATGTTGGAAACATTCATAATGATAAAGAAAAAAAAAATTCCAAAGAAATACATATAATGGATAATTTTCTATTTTATTTTAAATGTTTTCTCCTTATAGTTCTTTATATCTTCCAGTGCCTTTCATAAAGGCTAAAATGGCTGAGTAGTTTTCTTCTTTTTCAAGGATTTTTTTTAGGGTAAGATTAGTCATGTTGAGACTGCGATACATACGGTTCCTCTGCCTTCCATATTTAGGGCATGTTAACATAAATGTTCAATGGTTTCAAAAATATCACAATTGTCACAAAGACCAGAATCGTGTCTTTTTATTTCGTAATTATAATAATTAAGCCTACACTTGCCAAGACAAAGTTGGTGTAAAATTCGTTCATCCTTTCGACAAAACCCTTTTATCATACATGAGTGTTTAAGATATTGCTGTATGTTGTGGAGATACCTGCCTTTCTCGGTAGTATCCCATAACTTTTGCCATGCTATTTTATAAAAATCGCTTGTTTCACTCCAAAATTCTTGTCGGTTTTTATTGACAAATATGTCTATATTGCTTTTTAACGCTGCTTACTTGGCTAATGAGTCGGCCTCTTCGTTGCCTGCTAGGCCACAATGTGCTGGAACCCATTCGAAATTTACTTCTATTCCAAATAGATTTATTACCGAGATTTACGCCTAATATGTTGACAAAGTTTTCCAGCCTACTATCAGCGCTTATTGGCTAAAATTCTTAGTAGTATTATATGTAGATATATTCATTCATAACAACCGTTAAAAAAAATATAAAGTTACGTGGAAAAAAATCGAGAGAAGGGGATATTGTTTCAATTTTACCCGAAATACTTACTGGGATTGTGACTCATGTATGCCTAGAAGCAAATACGTACCTGTCCGCTCCCGTCACGTGATTTCATCGCGTATGCGTTTCTTAATCATAAGAAAGAAACATTGACCAAGCTCCTTTCATTTTATAAATTGAACTTGACCAATTTAGCACATCATTCAAGAATCGGCCATTAATCTACTCTTTTCAAAATGAAAAGCTTCTCCATGGCGTGGACCGGACCCCCCCCCCCCCCCCCCCCCCAAGAGGAAAAAAAGAATGTCGAAGCAACTACTAACGAAGATGAGCGTTTTGAAAGAAGAGGATGCCAAACCTACTGAATACATACTGAACACATGTATATCCTACATCACTGAACTCTATGACATAGAGTTCATTGGTATACATAGAATGCACTGTAAATGTGAGCTGTCATGCTATCAGAATAATTATGATAACTCTACTTGCAATAGACAGAGACAGATTATATGAACAAACGAAAAAAAAAATCCCCCAATGAATTATGTCAACACAAAATATAATGAAATACATCTGTGAATATAGTCTTCAATTCTATTTTCTAACAAGGGGAATGTGCGCTTATGCAGCAAAATATGAATATTTATTTTGAACACATAATCATTTACCTTTCGCCTCCACATGTATCTTCGACGTCATCACATTCCATAAAATAGATTTAGAACCCAATATTTTGGAACAATTTAAAAACATATGTGGCATCAGAGGTATTTCTAATACTTATTTATTACCATTTTCTTATGTTACCCATTTTAATAATATCTCGATGTGCCTGTTTCACTTTAGTTTTGTTGTGTTTTGCTTCAGTGGCGGACCAAGGGGATAACTAGCTCGTACCCCCCCCCCCCCCTCTTTGGACGAAAATGAACATGGGAAATACGATTTATGCCCCATCCGCCTTGAAAGTACATGCAAACATTATCCAAGTTATAATAACAAAAGTGCTGGAGTTATACTTTTGATTGAGTATGTTATATAAACCACAATGGAATATATATCACAAGCATCATGATTTACACCTTCATTGACCTATTTTGAGGAATTTGAATTGCGTGTCTTCCATGTAAAATGACCTTACTCCCTACGGAAGAATACTCTTGTCTTGAGTAACTCCAGCGCTACAGACATGAATATGAGAATTTTCCTGGGAAGGAAGGCTCCGCCATCGTTGAAAAAATGCCAAGCAACATAATTACAAGCTCCTTGCAATGAGTGGGAAAGAAAGCAAGCGCAATATTTAAAACACAACAATATTATCTTCATGATTATAACTACTAATTATCCTTGTTGGCATCATCATCATCACCACCATTTATATACATGTCGAGACCAAAGATGGAGACGAACGCATATGAATTAAAATGTCGCGAGGGATATAACCAAAAAACAATCTAAATATTCATTTTGAAATTCAGTACTGCCTGTTAAATGTTTATCCTGATGACTGGGATTTGTGTAAAAAAGGATAATAAATATTACACGCATTTGAGAGCTTTATTTGCATGCGTCTGAATAATTTATTCCCGATTCTGTCCTCCGCTGTAAAATAAAAGGGGGAGGGGTGTGTTATTGCAGATTCTGCAACATCACATACAACGATATCTTGATTTGGTCACTCAGCTGGAAGCCTACATCAGAATCAGCTTACAACTCACACATATTTTGTCTTATAAACATCTTGATTTTAATTTTTAAAAATGCTCTGCTAGCATTGAGGGTCTTTCGAGAGTATGAGAATGCGCTTTAATATTTGTTTTTCTTCGACAATAGGGCTACATAAAATATTATATTCGATCATAGTTGTACATGTATTACATTATGTTCGAAGTTTGCGTTCACTTGGTATCTTCCGTGTCATTTTATTTTTTATAAAATAGAATTAGAGGCAATAGTGGGAAAAAAGATTGACAAGGTACATGATGTGTTTTGTTTACATTTCTTTATTTTGGAATTGTCTATTATTTCTGAATAATCATGATTCCCCCCCCCCCCCTAAAAAAAATGCGTCGATATGTAAGGGTTTATCCAATGTTTCATCTTTTTGAAAGATGTGTTGTAGCCATTACCATTGGTTGCTATACTATCGGGATCGCCGCCCATGGTTGTCATTGCGCCCCCCCCCCCACCACCGCTGTTATTGGTTTTTTTAAACATATTTTTTCATCGTTCTAGTTTGTTTATGATTCTCGTCAATATCCAACTAAACTGTTGTGTTTCGGTTTCCACTATTTTTCTCATTATCTCGTAACATACAGCAACTACATAGGGAAATAAGGTTGAAAGCGAGATGGATAGATAAAGAAAAATAAACGAATGAAGTGGGAGACAAGAACTAAAGCAATTAATTACGACAAACTATGAGCTATACCTGTTTGCATATTTAAAAGAAAAAAGCATTTAGAGTGATCATGTCACAGTGTTGTTCAAAATGCGTCACAATCATGTTAAATGTAGGGCATATGACTCGGGTGATAATCAACCGAGCATTAGCAGACGACAATGGGGCCAATAAATGGGGTATCGATGGGGCGTGCGACGGCGCTTTCGCAATTTGTATTGTAAGTGTATTTAAAAGGAAGGAATCGAAGCTTCAACAAAATAAGACGGCTATTCCCCTCTAAAATAACAGACCTTATTGTTTGTTTTGATGAACAAAAGTTATATTCTTAGAAAGAGAAAAGTTTGAACTTTCATGTTTACATTCACTAAAATCACGAAAATGACCGAGTGAGGTGCAATGAGCAATCAATGTAGAAAGCACCACCAAATTTTCCATTACTGGCAATGTAAACCGAAATCGCTCCGTCACGGGAGAACAATCGCTGTGGGTGGGATGGTGCTCAAAGGGAGTCTGCGCTTGCAGTATTATGTTATTGGGCCGTTGCTAGGAAACTAACAAAAGCCTAGCGACTGATAGCAAACAAATGGAAGGACGTTCTCCGAGCAAGAAAATACAGAACTTCCCCATGAATAGTAATTACTTGCTTGCATATAACTAATATCTGTGTTTCATTTGCTTCATATGCTCAAGCTCCTCGTTAGTAACTTGGTCTTAATACGTGACGTTTATTTATTACAGGAGATCAGCCGCTATTGTTGCATCTTTAATTGATTCATTTTTTCTTTCAGATATCATTTACTGGACTCTCGGAATCAACAAAGAATCATTTTAACTCTTACTGTGCCAAGGGGTTAAGCCAGGGGCAGATCTAGGAATTAGTATAAGGGCGGGGGGGGGGGGCACACCCAAATGCAGGTTTGTCAACTTTTGGAAAAGGTAGACCCGTATTTTGGGGGTCATGCCAGCTTCTTGAAAAGTCGCTCAGTGGGGGCGACAATTTTTTTTTTGCCAAACCTCCAAAATTCGCTCGTTTTCATTCTAAAAAAAAAGGGGGGGGGGGTCTCGCCAGAACTCCAAAATTCGCTCAGTGGAGGGGGGGGGGGGGGGGGGGGGGTGAAGCTGTGAAATAGAAACATGCACGTATATTATAGATAAAGTTACATTATCGATATCCATATTATATGCAGTGTGTCCCAGCGAAAAAAGAAACTCAAAACAAAACGGTAATTGTAAACCATATATGAGCTGTATAAATTTAATGATTAACTTTTCATATTAAAGTAGAACTAACATGCTTTCTATTGATATATTGATGACACTAATCCATCGACGCTTCACAGAGCAAATTTGTTTTGAAAATGACTTTTAAAAATCCATTTGCGCCGACAATTCGCTAAACCGTGAAAACGTTTGGAACCACTAACAACATGAATGTAACGACCCCCTGTAGAGCCCACATAATTATGTAAATATGACTACAAATATAAAAACATTGCCCCCACATATGTAAAAGTAACCACAAATTTCATAACATGTCACAAAATAATCACAACATTAATATTTAAAAAAATGGAAAAGTCTGTTTAACTACAAATGTAAAAACATTTCGCCTACAATGTAAAACATTTAATTTCTACCACAGATGTCATAACATGTCGACCGCAAATGTGCGTGTGTGTGAGGTTTTCCTGACGATTAAAAAAATATTGAAAGACCCTTTACCACAAATGTCAAAACATGTCATCTGCAAATGTAAAAATTTGTTAAACTAGTAGTTTACTAGAAGACGTGGTTTCCCTTTTAATGATCAGTTTACAAGGATGGGGGGGGGGGGGGGGGGGGTGGTCTA
This sequence comes from Heliocidaris erythrogramma, assembly GCA_025617745.1. NCBI lineage: Eukaryota > Metazoa > Echinodermata > Echinoidea > Camarodonta > Echinometridae > Heliocidaris > Heliocidaris erythrogramma. The sequence continues at coordinate 38,047,492 of CM046863.1, forward strand.
GGAGCTGATCATAAAATTCATTGGCAGGAAAAATTCACATAATCGCAATAGAACAGCAATAGATTTTCCCCGCCGAACGAGTTTCGCGAGGGGACTATAAAACGTCAATGGTTATGTCTCTTTTCCATTGATTACATCTTTCACACATGAGCGTATAGTATCAAAACATATTTATACTATTGCATGATAGTATTGTATATTCTTTTCATAAACAACGAAATGATGGCTCTATAAATGGCTTTATATCCCTCTATGAATATTCATGAATATTCTAAATACATGATTGGTCAATTGGTGATCACGTGATAAAATATAATTTCACTAGGAAAAACAAATCTCTGTCAGTGCTCCTAATATCTTTTAACTATTTTTTTCCTCACTCAGTCACTGTTCATTGAAAATTTGTGTCAAATTCGAGTCCTTGACCTTGTACAGACTGCTCATATCCTCGTAAAGAAGGGATATAAAACATATACCAAGCATTTAGTTCGAAATTATAGTGGAAATTATGTATCTTCGGAGGGACTGGCATTAGTAACTATTTTAAAAATAGTACTATGCCAGTCCCTCCTCAGATAAATAATTTCCACTATACTTTCTCACAGCTTGGTATATTTGTATACTATCTCATTTCCCTTGTTCACATTTTCCATACATGATCGTATAGTGATATCAAAACACATTTTATAATATTGTATAACAATATTGTAATTTTTTTCATAAAGAACGGTATGGTGGCTCTATGAATGGTTATAATTATCCCATTTCTCTTCTTTAAGTTTTGCAAGCATAAGCGGAATTACATTGGTGGGGTAATGACATTGTGCAAGGTCGAATGCGGAATCCCCGTACCCCAGTAACCGTATTATAATCATAGCAGCATGGCATATGCCATTTATTGCAAGTGGAGCGTCATAATATTACTGATGTGGACAGTGATTTCAAATTATATTGCGCAAGGTATAGGACTACAGTCTTCGATTCTCTCCGGAATACCCAGTATTCATATTATTGGGCCGTATCCGGGGGGGGGGGGGGGGGGGGCACTCGACCCAAAAGTGGTGGGTAGGCCTATGTGCCGCCCGCACTAAAAAAAAGGGCTTCGGAACGAGCGTATCATGAAAAAGGATGGTCTTCGGAACTACTAACATTTTTTAAAACGGGGCTCTTTGAAACTGGATTACAATATATAATGATGGAGTAATTATACGAAAATAACACAAATTGCAACAGAAAATATTTCAGCTGCCCTTATCTCATGAATATGCACTTTATAACACAATTGTAGAAAGTCCTAAGGAATCCGAGTGGTGGAAGGTATAGAAAAATACCGGAATCTGTAATAATCATTTTCGATTTTCGGCCATCATGCACGAACAGGGCCAATTATTGTTCAACTCGTTTTCAGCTAGACACGCCCTGTGCACATTCTTTAGTTGTTAATTTGTTTCCCAACAAACAGTGTAGTAAATTCACCCAAAACCACCATCTTCTTTTTCCCTTATATAATTTCTTTGTTTTTCCTCTCTGTCTTCTTTTTAATTTCTTATGTATTTCTTTATTTTTATTCTCTCTTTCTTCTTTTTAGTTCTTTATGTATTTCTTTGTTTTCTTCTCTCTATCTTCTTTTAAGTTTTTTATGTATTTCTTTGTTTTTTTTTCTTCTTATGTATTTCTTTGTTTTTCCTCTCTGTCTTCTTTTTAATTTCTTATGTATTTCTTTATTTTTATTCTCTCTGTCTCCTTTTTAGTTGTTTATGTATTTCTTTGTTTTCTTCTCTCTATCTCCTTTTAATATCTTAATGTATTTCTTTGTGTTTTTTCTCTCTGTCTTCCTTTTTCCTGATGTATTTCTTTGTTCTTCTTCGCACTTCTTTTTTCCATTATTCCTTTGTTTTTCTTTTCTCTGTCGCAATATCTCCAAAAATTGCTTTTGAAATGTACTCCAAATTTGGTACAATGGTAAATATGGTTATTGTATCAGCACAGAATTTTTTTTAACATAGTCAATGCATCATGATTCCGACATATACTATATCTCCGTAATGGAAAGTCATAACATAACCATATTTGGGATGATTCAAGTTAATCAAAAGAGAAATTGATTGAACATATGGTGCGTGCGCGTACGCTCAGGTCGGTAAAGTTGCACTCTCGTAAAATCTGAAATTGCTCAAAAAATGGTCTAGGATCAGTTTTAGCCATTTTTCAGGCCATTTCAAACATTTACAAAATTTCCGCGCGTGCGCGCGTGTCAATGACCTTAATTAAGTGTCTTTTACAACATGAAAATGACTAATCACTGACTGTTTTTTAATTAATCCTAATATGTAATGTAAGAAAATTGAACGCGTACGTACTCAGATGCGCACGCAAACAGACAAACAGCCTTAAATGCATGGACTGGAATAAGCCAGTTCGTACAATTTGCCCATATGTGCAGATAAAGGTCATTTGTACCGAGTAAGTACAATTGACCTTTATAAGCTATAAGTTTGTACAGTTGTACGCATCACGAAGCACACACAAGTATGATTTTACCTTTTAAACAAGTACCGCGTCCACTAAAAACAAATGCGCGTGTGCGTACAAATTGATTGAGGGTCAATTTGAACTAATTACGAACTAGCCTGTGCATATGCTACAAGGCATTGTTGAACATTTGCAATTCGTTGTACTTGTTCAACTCTAATTATTATTATTATTATAATTATTATTATTATTATTATTATCATTATTATTATTATCATTATTATTATTTTTATTATTATTAAAACTATTGGTTCAGGATGGATTTTGGAAGACGTTGCATTTTTCTCTTTAGAAATCAAGCCATTGAAGAACATCCATTTACAATAAGTGTTTGCCTTTAGCCTGAATATGGCGTTGCAAGCTCTCAAATGAACTTTATTTCTTGTCATAAGTCAGAAATGTTGGTGTTAAATGATAATTGAGATTATTGCCACCTCGCAAACATAACTTAACTTAAGTACCTCTTGATTTAAATAATATAAATGCAATACGAAAGGCGTAAAAACCTTAAGGACAGTTTAATCATTTTTGTTCATAAATTATCTCAGAATTGATATCATGGAATAAATGCTGCGTTAAAACCAGTAATATATTTGAAGAGCTGAGTAAGAAAGACATACACAAATGCTGTGTACCGTACATCAAACTGTAATGAATATCACACATGACAGTTTCAACAAAGTATTGATACTCACTTGGGTCAGTAGTTCTCCAGCAAAAATAAAATAATACTGCGAAATCAAAGAGACACAAAAATAAAACATGTATATTGGGTTAATGCTCTTTAGTAATACCAATTTCAGATTTTGCAATAACCTGAAATATAAAGTTTATAAAATTTGTGCCTTTTAAAACGTTTATTACATAATTCTATTCACCTATGTTATGTTTTTACTGACTTGAGCATATGTGTATGAATATTGCATTTCAATGCGACTGCACCAATTTCGTTTTAGAAGCAAAATATCGAGTAAAATAGGTTTAGGAGACACCCCATTCAATTCATATAACCTATCCAGTAAAATCAGTGGCGGATCCAGGGGGCACAGGGGGCACGTGCATGCCCCCCCCCCCCCCCCCGAGGGAAACTGGACCCCCATAACCCCCCCCCCCCCCCCCGGTCATGAAATCCTGGATCCGCCACTGAAAATGTTATCCCAAAGTTCTTTAGATTATTATCGAACAATAGCAAGACATGAATACATAATATATTTATATTATATTGGATGGCTTTATTTCATGGAATACCAGAGAATATTCCACGAGTTAGGGCCAATATTGCACGAATCGAAGATGAGTGCAATATTGGCCCTAACGAGTGGAATATTTCTGGTATTCCATGAAATAAAGCCATCCAATATAATTATTATTATCTATACCCTACATGAAAATGATTTAGAACTTAATAAAAATCATTTTAACCAACCACATTCAGTTAATAGAGCCCCTCATGATACTTCATTGTGATCACACAAGTTTAACTTAACCTCTTTATGACGTCATGTGCGTATGTGTGTATGCATTGCATTATTTGCGCGCACGCAAACAGACCAGATAAAATACGGCATAATATTGCACGGCAAGTTTAGTACTGTAGCCTATGGGGAATTCAGCGTTCCGTGCAATATGCTCTCATATTGCACGCGCAAATCAAGCGGACAAAAATATGCGTTTTTAATGCGCCGCTAAAATGCCTCATATAGGTAATAATATACAAATAATGAATCTTTATGAGTGCAATGGACATAATATTTCATCTTTCACTGAATAAAATATTCTGTCCATTGCACGAATGGAAAAAAACATTCATTATTTGTTTTATATGACACCTAAAAATAGCTATCCTTCTGGCTTCTCATTTGACATTTTATGAATTAAGGAACAAGAGTGAAGGGACTTACATTTTGTTGCTGAGCGCGCGGCCGCGGAGGTCCGTCAATGTACTTGATAGTCACATGCGCGCTGCAAAGGCATGTCGTTTTTGCGTATGTAGACGTGTTGATGGTCGAGTGCAATGGACAATTAATATGGATCCAAAATTGCACGGTGAATGGATCAAATGTGCACGATTGATGACGTAATTGTTAAATGGGACAAATGATCAACATCAAACAACCAATCAAATGGCAAGGATCTAATTAGGTGTCATATAATACGATATATTATGATATATGATATAATGTAATATAATACAATAATAATATAACTTAATATAATAACTTAGTAATGCTTAGTTCAAATATTAAAGGTTAAAGGCTTACCACCTTCGACAACAACACTTATTACTAGAAGTACTAGTAGTAGTAGGCCTATACCAATAAATGCACGCAGAGTCGACATCTTTTCCATAGTGGTATCAATAAGGACTCGATCACCGTGTAGTTCATTAATGAAATATGTTTGAAGTTACACAGTCAACGGTTGGAACCACGAAACATTTCTCTCTATTTCAGTGGTAATGGGTGAAGGCATAATTACGTCAGCAGAATTCAGATAATTATCACCAATTTAAAACAAGCTTCCATAATACATGACTTCTTGATAATGGTGCTCCACACAAAATATATAGCGCACGCACTTGGCACGATGAAGGATAATACTGGGATTCCCCAGAGGAAGAGGAAGACATCAGTACAGAAAATAGCAACACTGGAGCTCGCTTCTGATTGGTCAGTCATTCCTTGGAGCTTTACATAGTGCCGTACCATAGAACATGTACGGGAAAGGGAACTATTGGTATATCCATGATCCGCCATGTTTTAAACAAAGACCGCGTACGCGTTAGCCTCTAGCCGAGGCCTCTTGCTGCAATCCCCTGTGCTGCATTCCCCTGTAAACGGCTGCCAACGAGAACGGCTGCCAACGAGACTAACAACAACAATTCTTTTTATATTTATTGAAAAACATCTACCGGAGCGGTATATGTAAATATGCGAAAAACCTTTGATTGACACTGTGGTACTCCTACATGTCCTACCCATCTATCCTTCCACTAATCAGTGAGCGGGACAGACTCCTACTACTAAATATTATTATTTTAGATTCACCAGTCAGTGACCAGACTTTTGCCTTCCATATTAAATATTCATGACAAATCGTTTCATCATGGCGGAGACTTGTCGCGAAGAAAGGTTGACTAGAAGCTTTGAATTGCTGCGAAAAAGCTCCGAGCAAAATACCACATTTCAAGGATTTACAAGTTGAAGCCATTACCAGTGCATTGAATGGGAGAGATGTTTTTGTAAATTTTCCCACCGGCTATGGAAAGAGTGCCATATATCAAGCTTTTTCTCCATGTAGCAATTTCCTGCGGACAGGCCCCACCATCCCGCTGCGCTGGGCGCAGTAACCGGGTGCTCACCGCTAAGCAATGTTGTCATGTCTCCCCTTGTCTCCCTCATGAAAAACTAGGTAGGCAATTAGCACTTTCTGACCTCCAATTTCTGCCGATCCATTATTCAGACATTATGCAAAGAGATTTTTAAATTTACTTTTGCATTAAAACAGTAAGAGAATCGCGTATGATCTGCATACAATTTGTGACGTTTCACTATTTTAATACTGCATATTTAATTAGGGGGCTGGTGAGTAGATGCCTCAGCGCTGACGCGCCTAGTAGTCTCGTTGTCTCGTTAGCAACCGTTTACAGGGGAATGCAGCAAGAGGCCTTGGCTAGAGGCTACGTAAGCGTAGGCTTTCCATCGCGTGTCATAACTCTCTCTTTCAACGCGCTCTGCTTTGATAGAGAGGGCGCCACCTTTAAATACTGAAAGGACTGACGTGATGAGAAATAAACTCAAGTGACGTTTTATAAGACCTGTGAATTATGGTATTTCTGAGTCAAAACGTTTAACTATATTAAAAAAAAAATCTCGATCTGTCAATAACTTCCCAGGATTTCAGATTTTACTGCCTATGAAATCTGCTTTCAATGTATTCTCTGTTAGTTGATTTGATCAGGCTCTTAAATAACACTAAAAAGAGAAATTATGAGTTCTTCCTTGGCTTCGAAAAACTTAAGTTCTGACATGTGAAAGTTAATACTGTACTTGACAAACCAACATCAATATGTGCATGTGGACTCATGCCCGTCAGAAGGGGGGGGGGGGCGACCGCACCCACCGCACCCCCTTTTTTCGGCGCCTTTTTATGTGTGAGGGTAAGTGGGGGGGGGGGGTACCGTGCGCTTGTTTTTTTTTCTTTAAAAAAAAAAAATATTTGCAAATGCCAGGGGGAAATGTATAAAGTAACAATACCATTTTAGTCTCTGTGTTTTTTTTTCTCTTTTAAGTATCACTTGCCTTCTCTTTAACTTACTTCGGTATTTTTCTCTGTCTTCCTTTCTCTATTATACTGTTGTGTTTTTTTTTTCTCTCTCTCTCTTTCTGTCCTCTTTTCTCAATTCCATTTTTGTCTTTTATTATCTTATATCCTTTATTTTTAGAGTACTGAGAGTAACAATAGCATATCCGAAGTAACAACGGTTTCTGACATGATTTTTAGATCGAAATGCCTAGCATGTATACAATCATCACACTGTCCTGCATAACATTCATTTTCTCCACTTGGCATTAATTATATGCAGTCCCACACTATGTATTTATGTGTTTGTACTTTTATAATAAAATAAAATAAACCCAAAAGGAATTTAACTATCCAGCTATACAATGTATGTATTTATGTTTCTGCTTATTATATTCTCATGAATTCCTGTGCTTGGAATGAGCCTGTCATACACTGCAATTAACAGATTCATATCTGTTAATTGCCCCTTTTTCCACTCGAATATACATACAATAAAAACAATGATACATTTGAGGCATTAAAAAATCGAAAATTCACAATATATAAAAGAAACATAAAAATGGACATGAGTGAGGGTTTAATTAAAGATGATGGACATCTTCGTGCTTTCAGCCCTTGAACAAAGCAATAGTAATAAGCAAACAAGATGGCCGGAGAGAGAGAGAGAGAGAAAGGGGGAAGAGAGAGAAGTTGAGGAGAAGGGGGAAAGAGTGGGAGAATGTAAGAGAGAGGGGGGGGGGGGGGGGGGGGGAGGGAGAGAAAGAAAGGAGTCAGAAGCGGAAGAAAGACAAACAAGGAGAAATTGATAGACTGTTAGGCAGGTAATATAAAAGAGGGAAATGCAAGTAGAGTCGTCAAAGAAGAAAGCAGATAAAGAGCAGTAAGCTACATGGGTGTCGATCCTGGGGGGGGGGGGGGGATGGGGTTATTATCCCCCCCCCCCCAATATTTTTGATAAAATAAACAAGAATTATGACACATTAACTTAAAAGTTATGATTATCCAAATCATTATGTTTAATCATTTAAATACCATCATATTGTTTAATAATTAGAAGTAAGGAAATAAGAAATGCCATAATTACAATGCGAAAATATCAAAGGAAATTTGTTCGCTCGCATTTGGGGTAGATCCATGCATTTCTTTTCATTAAAAACCATTATGGAATGCTCTAAAATGCAAGTTTTGTAGACAGTTTTTGAAAAAAAAAATCCTGCATGGTGTGGGAGGGGGATACCCCCCCACACACACCCCTCTCCCCCCCCCCCCCCCCCCCCAGGCTCGGTCGCTTCGCTCAGTGGCGTATCTACGGAGCAGAGCGGCACTGGGAGGGGGCACAAAAAAAGCAAAGGAGAGAAAAAAAGGGGAAATGAAGAAAGGTAGATTGTGATATAGGCATTTGGGATTCTTATCTACCACCGGTTGACTAAATGGCCAGAAACATACGTAAAGTGTTTTAAATTCCCTATACTCGGGCCGGGGTATGCATATATATATATATATGCATGTACATGTACTCTAATTTGTGACTGTTACAGTTACAGTAATCCCACCTCCTTCAAGGGCGGACCCCCTGCCAGACAACGCTACATTAACGTAAACAAGTGAAGAGCCCACTAGCCCAATGAAATGAAGACATTTTTTAGGCCTACTGCATGTATCATGATTACTCATATTCTATATCTGTCTGTGCGTGTGTGGTTGTGTGTGTTCACAATACGTCTTTCTCTTCTTCGTCTTCTCCTCTCCACCCTGTCATGCCTGTTTCTCTCTGTCTGTCAGTCTGTCTGTCTGCATCGTCTGCCTGCATTTTCTGTCTGTTTGTCTATGATTGTCTTTCTCCCAGTTTACCTCTGTCGGTTTGTATATGGTTTGCATATGATTGTCTATCTCTCTGTTTACCTCTGTCTGTTTGTATATGATTGTCTATCTCTCTGTTTACCTCTGTCTGTTTGTCTATGATTGTCTTTCTCTCTGTTTACCTCTGTCTGTTTGTCTATGATTGTCTTTCTCTCTGTTTACCTCTGTCTGTTTGTCTATGATTGTCTTTCTCTCTGTTTACCTCTGTCTGTTTGTCTATGATTGTCTATCTCTCTGTTTACCTCTGTCTGTTTGTCTATGATTGTCTTTCTCTCTGTTTACCTCTGTCTGTTTGTCTATGATTGTCTATCTCTCTGTTTACCTCTGTCTGTTTGTCTATGATTGTCTTTCTCTCTGTTTACCTCTGTCTGTTTGTTTATGATTGTCTTTCTCTCTGTTTACCTCTGTCTGTTTGTCTATGATTGTCTTTCTCTCTGTTTACCTCTGTCGGTTTGTCTATGATTGTCTTTCTCCAGTTTACCTCTGTCAGTTTGTGTATCTCTGTCTCTCTGTCTTTCTCCTTCTGTCTGTCTGTCTCCCTCTGTCTGTCTGTTTGTCCATCTCTGACTGTCTGTCTGTCTACCTTTGTTTGTTTGTGTATCTCTGTCTGTCTGTTTGTTTGTGTATCTCTGTCTGTCTGTTTGTTTTTATGCCTTTGAATTGGCTTTACGTGTCTTTTCTGCACAATACATCTTACGCTGTTCATGTTGATTCATGAACAGTTCATTGATTTTGAAATAATTCCATTATGTACCCATTTAGTATTTAAATGAAAAACTGAAGAAAAATGTATTATTGTATCACAATTATTATATTCAAGTTCAAAACTGCAACGAATTGATTATAAAATAATTCATGTCTTCATCGTTTTTATCAGGAAGTAATTTGGATAAGCCATTTATTTGAAGTGCACACGAGAACCATGAATCTGTAGTGATTTTTTAAAACAATTATTATGCCTGATGCAGAACTATAATGATTTACATACTATTGAGTAAACCATGGTACAAAGATGATAGTGAATGTTTGTATTCAATTTTTCCTGTATTATACTGTACCCTTTTTCAATATTTTTTATTGTAGTATTCATAGTGTAGTTATCATATTTCCCCCTCAGATGATTAAGGACAATTAACCCCAGAATATAAATGCACTTAAGTTCAAAGGTGTAATATGTATTCTTAATCAATGGCCAGTGTCACTTTGGAAATAATATATCAGAAAAATGTTTAAATCAAGACAGAAAGCACACAGTGTTATCTACTAACATTTTACAAGGGGGATGCAATTTCTTGATGATATGGACTTGTATATGAACCATTTTAAACCGTTTCAGTCAGGAAGATATTTTTAATCCTCAAGCCAATTTGCTTCTTTTCATTAAAAATATCCCCATATAGGATGGAAAATACATAACAGGTGTAAACATATATTTTGAAATTTGAAATTATAGATTTCTTTTTAAATTCTCTGGTTTGCTGAATAGAAATCGATTTCTTGGGCTTGCCTGGCAGAGCAGAACATCATTTATACAACACGCATTCCGGCTATTGAAGTCCTTCATCTCAAAACAGGTGAATGCATAGTTTGTCACTATTGACGCTCGGGAAAGTTATCATCCACAAATTTGAATTAATTTGCTCCGTCGCGTACGTCATAGTATCAAGAAAATAGATTAATATTTAATATAGGTTTTCCCGTCCAATTTCGCACTTAGTGCATGCAATTTCGCACTTAGTAAAGATAGGCCATTCAATTTTGCCCATAGTACATGAGAAAAAGTAAATAGGTCATTCAGTTTCGCGGATAGGGCAGCCAACACCACCAATCGCCATTCAAATTCGCTATAGTATTTCGGAGAAGAGGGTCGCTATTCATAATTGGAGGAGAGGGTCGCTATTCATAATCCGAGAAGAGGGTCGCTATTCATAATCAAAGAAGAGGGTCGTCATTTAAATCAAATAAGAAAGGGAAATGGATGAAGGACAACCCAACGGTACTGTATTTAAGAAAGCCATAGAATGTATTTCCGGCGTTTGTCAAATATATCCCTATTTTTTTAAAAAGTGAACTTTATTTATCAATGCTCACCACAATTTGAAAGGCGCTTTGTCAATGCCTTAATAATTAAAAAACGATGTCTAATCCATACATCCACGTGGAAGGAGAGGACCACCTCCCCCTCCACACACCCACACACACTGGGATCCAGATCCTCCCCGTTTCTCCTGTGGAGACCCTAATCCTTAGCTTTTATCTCAAGTCCAATTCTCAAGTGGGATCGTCGTAGGGGTAGTTGTGCTGGAGATTAGGGACTTTTAGAATTGCACGTCCACTTAGTCGACTGGTACGCAAGGACATCATTCTACGCCACTGCGCATGCGCCACTCGCCCTCTCCCTGTCCTCCTCCCTGACTTGCAAAATCGAGAATGTGTTCACTTCGTTTTTGCGGTGCTCCGAAATCTTCGACGAGGTTCACGTATATGACGTCATCAGAACAGCTCAACTATTATGCTCATCCTCAAATTCGGATTGAAAAGGATTGAAATCACTGTAAATTCAACGATGTTTTCTCTTTGTGGTGTTTTAAATTATCGTCTGAAGTCTGAAAGTTGTACTGGCAAGATATAAATCTGGAATTAAGTTCTGATTTGCTTTTACCCCCCCCCCCCCCCCCCCCTTGGAAAAGGATATGGGGGTGTCTTCCAAGCCTCCCACATCGTTATACGTCAATTCATGTACACAGTAGTCGAACAAGTTAAACTCTAGTCTAGGCCAGACGTGGTCTACTTACATACCCTCCTACCTATCCCCCCCCCCCCCCCTCCTCCATGCATGGGACCCATTTGTTTTAGTGGTATTAAGTTATTAAGCCAAAGGGCAAAAGTGAATAAAATTCTCAAATTTCACATTTCGCAGCGTGAGTCACGAACTTTAAAAATTCATTAGATGAAGTGGAGAAAAGTAAATAAGGACAAGCGAGGTGTAACAATCATTAAGATCCTAATTCCTAATTCTAAAATGATCAGAACTGTAGTCAACATGGGCAGTCGACGACGTTGACATGCGCGAATTAGTCGACTGGGACGAAGTACTAGTCCACTGCTTCTAAAAGTCCCCATTAGTCGTAGACATTGCCGTAGATAGGAGGGCACCAGAGGCCATGGACCCCCCCCCCCCCTTATTCAGCCGCTAAAAAAAAAAAAAAAACAAGAGCGAAAAAGTGGGGGAAGTGAGAGAAAAAGGCCTAAAAAGGCGCTTCAAGCCGTTATCTTTCTCTCAATATTTGCTAAGACGTCAAAGTTTTCGCGCTTCGCGTGGGAAGGAAGAAATACCTCTCCTCTCTCTGCACCCATCCCTGTTACATATAGTGAAATGTTGTCGCCAAATAATTGAAAAACAGTCCGGACGTCGACCTATAACCGCCAACAAAAATTGATTGCTATGAGCCGTTATCTTTCTCTTAAATTTCCTTTTGGCGCTTCGCACGGGAAGGGGGAAGCTCATTTGCCCTATAAGGTCAAGCACGAATACAAAACCCTAACCCACTTTTCCAGATTATCCAAGAAAGCACCTTTCTTACTGAATCATGCCCCCTGCAAGTTAAATACGCAACATTCACAATTAGCTGCTTCTGCTACCAATGATACAAACGGTCATCGACGCATCGGTTGTCTTTTTGTTCGATGACCTGTGGTCTTGATGGCTAGTTAGTGTTAACATTTTTTTTTTGGTGTAAATCTGTATTATTGCTTGGCGAACAACGCATGACCTCAACGCTTCCACGCTCATTGATTATGTTATTATCACTGTTTTTGTCTTTATTTACTTTTGTCCATTCAAATATCTGGTGCCTATCATCAAACCACTTCCTCAAGCAAATGTATTAACACAATGAACACAATGTGTATTTTAAACTCTTATTACTATTTCTAGATACTCACTGTTAGATGCATGGCCTTGTCCTGAGACTCGTTTTATACAGTCTTTGCCTTTGTTTTTTTTTTGTTTAAAGTGATGTTCTCTTGTCTCTTAAATATCTGTTCTCTAAATAGTGTATCCATGTACGTTAGTGACAGTATCCCTCCCTACCAGACCCTACCCCTACCCCCACCCCCTTTCCCTAAGGTTGCCTAAGATCAATCTCTTTACGGGGATGATAATCTTACATAATGGTAAATAACGGTAATAATGATAACATACCCGGTAATAACTTAACCAATGATGAATTCTTAGATGCCTTCCAAACGTTATTAGACTCTCAAACTCGCAGTCCTGATACTAAATTTGTTAATGATATGATCACTACTCTAAATTCGAATGCCAAAGATTTTGATGAACCTTTTGATGACAATGAACATGATAAAGCCAAATCATCCTCTTATTACTCTGAAAATCAATTTGCTTCACACTTTTTAAATATGGATACGGCTGAGTTTTCTTTGTTTCATGCTAATATTAGAAGTATGAATAGAAACTTTGAGTGTTTGCGTAATCTTCTTGAACGGCTTAGTTTTAAATGTTCTGTAATTGGCCTATCAGGAACATGGCTTTCAGATACCCCTAATTCTTTGTTCACAATTCAGGGTTTTGATTTAATAGTGAATAATAGGACCACTTATTTCTAAACCAACTGGCATCGCAGAACAATCTTCCGCCTTAATCGACAATATATTTAGTAACATGCATCCCTTTCCCCAAGCGGGCGTTGTAGTATCAGACTTAACGGATCACTTCCCCATATTTGCACATTTCCCAATCTTGCAGCAAACACAATGCCCTTCTATAATATACAAACGGAAGTTGTCTGAAAGCAATATTAATACATTCAAAGACAGACTAAGCATAGTAGATTGGAATGATATTTATGATATGACTGATGTAAATAATAGTTTTGATGAATTTATGGCCAAATTAACTAGCTTGTTTAATGAATGTTGTCCTATGAGAAAAATCAATGTACAAAATAGGAAAAGAATTCCTAAATCTCCATGGATAACACCGGGCTTATTAAGATCAATAAATAGGAAAAATAATCTTTATTTGAAATATAAGGCGAATCCCACTGAAAGTTCTAAATCGAAATATTTGAATTATAAAAATACATTGACAGGGTTGCTACGTAGAGAAAAGAGGATATATTTTTCACGTCAATTTATAAACTGTAACAAAGATGCTAAAAACACATGGAAATTAATCAATGAAGTTCTGAATAAACAGAAAAAGAAAAGTACTATTTCTAATATACAAATTGATGAAAAAAAACTATTGATGAGTTACAAGATATTGTTGATCACTTTAATGATTATTTTGTTGAAATTGGTCCAAATTTAGCAAGCAAGAAACCAAACTGTGATAGAAAATTTTATGATTACTTACAAAACCCTAACCCTAATTCTATGTTCTTTACTCCTGTAAATGAAGGTGAAGTCCTTGACATTGTGAATAATTTTTATAAGTAAACGCAGTTGTGGACATGATGATCTGGATAATTTTATAATTAAGAAAATAATAGCAAGTATTGTTGAACCATTCACTTATATATGTAATCTATCTCTGAGCACAGGTGTTTTTCCAAACAAAATGAAATTAGCCAAAATAATCCCTATTTTTAAAAAGGGTAATCCGTTATCGCGATCAAATTACAGGCCAATATCTTTGTTAACCACTTTCTCCAAAATACTTGAAAAAGTAGTTTTTACTCGCACAATGATGTTTTTGAATAATAGAAAACACCATAATACAACACATGCTCTCCTCTCTCTAATCAATAATATTACAAGTTCTATTGATAACGGTACCCACACAATAGGAATGTTCTTAGATTTCTCTAAGGCATTCGACACTATAGATCATGAAATTCTCTTAAGCAAACTTTCACATTATGGCATAAGGGGCATTGTTTCAGATTGGTTTCGAAATTATTTATACGAACGTCAGCAATATGTCTGTATTGAGAACTGCATGTCACAATTAAGAAATATTAATTGTGGTGTTCCACAGGTTCTATTCTAGGCCCTTTACTTTTTATCTTGTATATAAATGACTTTCATAGATCATCAAATTTATTGACTTTTATCATGTATGCAGATGACACTAATCTATTTTTCTCGCATAAAAGCCTAGAAACTATTATGTAATGTGATTAATTCTGAACTGGATTCAGTTGCAAAATGGATTAAGGCTAACAAGTTATCACTAAATCTAGAAAAAACAAATTACATGTTTAATTTGTAAACAAATCTTTCGGCATATTACTCCCAGTGTTAAAGATCGTATGCTCGATCTGTAATGAAAAACACAAGTCAGAAAAAATTGGAACAAGCGGGATTCGAATGATGTTAAGTGTATTGATGTTAAGTCGCTGCCCGGCAAGCAGTAGATGACAGGTTCGAATCCCGCTGGTTCCAATTTTTTCTGACTTGTGTTTTTCATTACAGATCGAGCATACGATCTTTAACACTGGGAGTAATATGCCGAAAGATTTGTTTACAAATTAAAAATTCCTCCCCAGTCAAACTTCTTCGTTTACTAAAATTACATGTTATTTAGTAATACTCTTAACGAACTTCCTCATCCAATTCTCATAGATAATTATACAAATACAGAAGGTGATTGAAACAAAATTTCTAGGCACTATAATAGATAATAAGCTATCATGGAAGCATCATTATTGATAATGTATGTAAATTGATATCCAGAAACATAGGTATGATTAACAAACTCAAATGGTCTTTTCCGCCAAACATACTTCTATCACTATACTCCACACTAGTTTTACCATATCTTAATTATGGAATATTAGCCTGGGGAAACAGTGCGGCATGCCTGTTAGACAGAGTTTTTTTATTACAGAAAAAAGCTATGCGAATTATAAGTAATGTTAATTATCGCCACCACACTGATGGTCTTTTTCACTCTAATAATGATATTTACCGCCTCAATCTTGCTGTACTTATGTTTCAGTATCATAATCATGAATTGCCAACTGTCTTCAATAATATATTTACAGCAAATAATGAGATCCATCATTACCCCACCAGACAAATCAATCTATATCACTTGCCAAGAACTCGTACAGCATTAACCCAGAATACTTTTTCATATACAGCTCCTAAATGTTGGAATTCACTCCCTTTAAATATACGAGACAGTATAAGTTTAAGTACACTCAAACGTAAATTGAGAAAATCACTTATTGCTTTTTATGAACGTTGATCCCTCAATGGTGATTCTTGTTTACCTGTGTAGCAAAATCTATAGATTAAACGAAACCTTCCAGATCCTGCCCCTCCCCCCCCCCCCCCCCCTTTCCTCGCCCCCTGTCACTTTGTCCTTCTTCTGTCTTTTGTAAAATTTACTCCTTTCTATTGTTACTATTCCCAGCTTTATTATTTCTCAATGCTTTCTCTTCGATGGAAAGTGTGTTATGATTATGTTTTGCTTGCTTTCCATGGCCATGTATCTGTGTTCTTCTTTCTCCCTTTTATTGGGCATTTTATGCATGGTTGCCCAGACTAGTTTTTTATGTGCTGTATTCATGATTTATCTTTTGCCAGGGACCAGCGCTTCTACAAGCTATGCTTCTATGCTGGTCTCTGTTCTATTATGATTTTCATAAAATTAATCTAATGTAGTCTTCATTACTGTTACTTTTTTCTTACAACTCAAACTTTAATGCACATTATTTTGCTTCTGCACTAAGTTGTATTTTCAATATTGTTGATTGCATAATACATATTGTTATATACATGTACTTTGAAAAATGAAAGTGTAATGAGAAAAAAAATGAATCTGAATCTGAACACTTACTACAGCACCACCCCACCCCCCCCCCCCCCCGCACACAGGCTATGCCATTTATGAATTACTTTGACGAAAATTATCAGTACTATGTGCTTGTACCAAGGCAAGGTGGGTCGAATGGCGAAACGTAGACGGACTGATTGGGTGGGTGGGGCACAGTGGCGTAGCCAGGACTTTTCAATAGGGAGAGGGGACAGAAGTGAAGAATCCAACCGGGTAGCCAGGATTTCATTTTAGGGGCCGTTTGTGAGCACGCAAAGCGTGCGAATATGGTGATGAGCACGTTCTGCGAGCTCCCCAGGAGTGGTTGCAAGGAGGGGGAGTTTTCTGACGTTTTATAGCAAATATGAGATAAAGATAATGGCTCGTAGCACCTACTGTAGACGGAAAGTTAGTTCGACGTCGAGGCAATCCTGCACTGTATGTAATAGGGTGGGTGCAGGGGGGGGGGGGGGTGTCCCCCTTCCTGCGCAAAGCACGTAAGCTCTGACGTTTTTGTAGCAAATCTGAGAGAAAGATAAGGCTCGTAGCAAACAATTCTTTTTAGGCGGAAAGTTATAGGTATAGTTCGACGCCAAGACTGGTTTACAAGTTTTCCCTTCCCGTGCGAAGCACGAAAGCTCTGACATTTTAAAACAAATTTGAAAGAAAATGTCTCGTAACACCTGCTTTAGGCGGAAAGTTAGTTCGACGTCAAATATCTGGATGCAATACTGCACTGTATGTAACAGGGTTAGTGCATGGAGGGGGAATCCCCCTTCCCGCACAAAACTCTGACGTTTTGTAGCAAATCTGAGAGAAAGATAAGGATCGTTTAGGCGGAAAGTTATAGGTATAGTTCGACGCCCAGACTGGTTTACAAGTTTGACCCTTCCCACGCGAAGCGCGAAACCTCTGACGATTTATAGCAAATTCGTTAATAATATATATGTAGCACCTTCTTTTAGGCGGAAAGTTAATTCGACACCCGGACTACTATTGGACGCAATACTGCACTGTATGTATCAGGGGTGGGTGCAGGGAGGGGGAGTTACTTCCTCCTTCCCGTGCAAAGCGCGAAAACTTTTACGTTTTAGCTCATTCCGTAGGGCCTTTTAGGCTTTTTTTAGTCTCACTTCCTCCGCTTTTGCGCTCTCGCCTTTTTTCTAAAGGGCTTTCTGAGGGGGGGGGGGGGGGGGGGGCAAGGCCCTCTTTTGTCCAGCTAGCTAAGCTGGGGGTAGCCTTTTGACAAGGCCTCGTGACTTGGCTATTTTCCTCGTCATGCTGTGCCTGATATGAGACTAGCCGGCGACGAAAAGAATCAACACGGCCCGGTTGAACGCGCGATCGAGCGACTTTAGTCGCCAGGCCTTTTGGAACCTGGGTTTCCATCGTCCGATATGAATTATACACGAGTTGACATTCGTATGCTAACACGCCTATCGAGGATTATCGACCAATCACAACGGTATCTGCGGGGCTTGCTTTCCATGATTGATGTACTAATACTAGTAGCTTGCGCGGGCCGCGCTAGCTCGAGATGAAGGCAAATTTGCATACCAAATGTATGCTGACGTCATGCGAAGATACGTTTGCTGATTGGCTCCTACCTAAGGTAGCAGATCCTCGCTAGGAACAAAGGATAACGTAAGAAATATCCACGTCCCTCGATCGCGCATTCACCGGGCTGGGCGGCTAATCTTGTTATGCTGCCACTACTAGCTTACTTGCCGAGAAAAATAGCCAAGTCACGAGGGCCTTGTCAAAAGGCTAAGCTGGGGGTGTATTTGTTTCATCGCCCCACCCCATATTGCTTCTACACAGCAGTGGGGTATCTCACATCCAATATCATTTTGTTTGCTGATTCGGTTCTTTCATATTTGAGTGTTTCATTGAACAATGAAAATCATATTTCAATATTTTACAAATAATCCTAACCTAGCTAACCTCTTCTTCGATTATGACAAGCGACCTTCCTCCTGGTTATGAATAGCGACTCTCTTCTTTGATTATGAATAGTGACCCTCTTCTCCGATTATGAATAGCGACCCTCTTCTTCGATTATGAATAGCGACCCTCTTTTCCGATTATGAATAGCGACCCTCTTCTTCAATTATGAATAGCGACCCTCTTCTCCGATTATGTCATTCCTATGCTGCAGCAAAAAGGAATACTGAGTTTACAATCCATATATGGTAACTGATCACATACGATACAAATTAGGTACAAAGCATCACAGTATTAACAATGTTTTGAAAGTTGATTTCCAGTAAAAAAATAAAAATAAAAAGGAAGGAAAAAAAAGCAAAATACAGAAAAAAGGGGGAAAAAAGGAGTGAGCTTCCTCGTTCCTTTTATAGCCACATGGGGAAGAATGTCATCGTATAAATCCATTGAAAAGATTTTTTTCATCTGCGTGTAGTGCCTTTTCTATGTGCATTGCTTTTATTTTCAGCAAGGTCAGATGATATTCTACCATGAGGCTGATCCAAAAACCTAACAACATATAGTCATTCTTATATACTACTTAATCAACCTTCCCCAGTAAATTTCAATCATTTTCTTTCATAATTGCATGACCAGTACACCTCTGTGTATTTTTGTTCAGAATATTAAGCAGGTGACTAGTGAATAAAACGCAGTAAAAGTGGTAAAAGAGAAAGCAAAGCCGCTTTAATACCTATGGCTCGTTTAAGAATTGACGGCTGCGTACGAAGAAACATCTTAATTATTATGTCTATATATAAACAGTATACATGTAATTCTAAACTAATCTAACACTATTATTATAAATGTGTGAACCCTCAATGAATGAATTTACAGGTTTAATACATATATATATATATCATTCCTGATGAAGCCCTATGGGCGAAAATTTGAATTCTTTCATCTCTTAACGGTTGTCTTATTCATCATTGACTTGTATATATATATATATATATATATATATATATATATATATATGATTGCTATGATTACTACAAAAAACAAATCTACAATCCTGAAATGTGAAATTAAACAACCTGAGTAATTAACATCTCAGCAAAATAAATTCATTTATTTCCGAAAGACAGTTTCATAATTATCAAGTCTTACATAACTATACAATCCCATGTGTCTATAAATGCTATACAATTTTCCATTACATTTTTCAATTAAATTCAGTACAATATTTCTTACACATATGATATGGAAAGTCTACATCATTGTGTGTGTATATATATATATATATATATATATATATATATATATATAATCACTTACAATACATAACATTCGTGAAATTAAACATGGATA
Organism: Heliocidaris erythrogramma; assembly: GCA_025617745.1. Lineage (NCBI taxonomy): Eukaryota > Metazoa > Echinodermata > Echinoidea > Camarodonta > Echinometridae > Heliocidaris > Heliocidaris erythrogramma. The sequence goes on from CM046863.1 coordinate 38,067,272, forward strand.
GCATAAAGAGCATACATACGTACAATTATTGTTATTGTTGTTTACACAATGCTTTTTTCACAGGTAATAGATAATAGACATAGAAGCAAAATTTATATATTAAATCAACCCTTTTTCATGATATCGAACATATTTCGTTTGGTATGTATTTTTCTACATTTAATTGCGCGTGTGTGGGTGTGTTTGAGTCTTCTATTTTTGTTTTGAATGCCATCAAACTATGTCTTTTAAATGCAGAAGTGTATGGCTACATTAAACAAATATCTAATTATATTCTAATATTAATAAGGCAGTCAAGTTTCTGATTAACATTGGATATCCATAATAAAGTGGTGCAGGCGTAGCCCCTCGTTTTCTGGTTAGGATAAATAAATCAGTGAAAAATCATAAAACGGAAACACCTTCTTTAAGCACAAGGTGCCCCGAACTGATGGAAAATTTGTCTGTATAATTGTTTCAAAAATTTGCTAGGAGCAAACTACTGAGAGGCCTGTTCAGACCTCACTGATAACTGTTTAACGATAACGATAACTATAACGATATATCTTTCACAAATCGCTTCTCTGCGAATCGTTGCTGTAGATGATTCAGGCCTCAACGATTTATGCTAATGGCTTTCCTTCACGATTTTATCGTCGAACTACGATCACTTTGCGAACATTTTTGTAAAGACTATCCTGAACGATAAGCACTGTAAGCCAATAATTGCAATAAAATGTGACATCAGTTGCAGGAGAAGAGATGGCAGCTGTGTGACCACTTTAATCGCCATCGTTACAGCATTTAAAACACCAATGATAACTCCTACCCGTCGTTTATAACTAAAACTACTTGACCCTCTGTTCCATCCGTGATAGCCTTTTGTCCTATTGCTTCATACGTGTGTCCGGCATCATGACTGATATTACCAGTATTTGTGTACACGTTGCTTGTTGCGGATAAACCCTCCTTTGGCAAATACAGCGGCGGCTGCTCACTGTCCGTCCGCCTCTTGCAGGTGCAGTAACTATAAAGATAATAGTATATACAAATGTGTATATAGATCGAGCGCTACGAGGTTAAAGATAAGAATGGATTTCGAAATGCAAACATATTACTCCATTTTCTGATGTTCTGCATTTATACATCTACTACAAATTTGTAGCATCAGTAGTAAATGTTTTCCCTTGAACCCCCCCCCCCTTCATCTCCTTTACAATTTTTTTCTGGAATAGGAATTATATTTCTCTAGCCCTTAATTTTAAACTCCTGGGCCCTGTAACATAAAGAGATAAATCAATCTTGCGACTGATATCAATCGTAAGTATATGGCAAACCATGTACTGAAGAGTTACAAATTTTATTGATTGTAAGATTTATTGTATCTCTTTATTTTACAGGCCCCTGGCACTGCTGCAGCTGATGATGCTAATTTATCAATTACAATTGCAACTTGGACAATTACCACCACCACTACTGCTGCTACTACTACTAATAATACTACTACCACTACCACTACTACTACTGCTGCTGCTGCTGCTACCACTACTACTACTACCACCACTACTACTACTACTGCTGCTGCTGCTACTACTACAACTACTACTCCTGTTTCTACTATTACTACTACTACTAATGCTACTACTACTACTACGCATTTTTCTACTACGACTACTACTACTACTTCTACTACTCATATTTATACTACTACTACTACTACTACTACTACTACTACTACTTCATCTAGTTCTACTACTACTACTACTACTACTACTACTTTACTACTACTACTACATCTACTACTACTACTACTACTGCTACTACATCTACTACTATTATATTACTATTATTACTGCTACTACTACTCATATTTCTACTACGACTACTACTACTACTAGTCAAATTTGTACTACTACGACTACTACCACTACTGCTGCTACTACTACTAATAATACTACTACCACTACCACTACTACTACTACTACTGCTGCTGCTGCTGCTACCACTACTACTACTACCACCACTACTACCACTACTGCTGCTGCTGCTACTACTACAACTACTACTCCTGTTTCTACTATTACTACTACTACTACTACTACTACTAATCATATTTTTACAACTACTACTACTACTACTACTTCTACTCATGTTTCTACGACGACTACTACTACTACTTCTACTACTCATATTTATACTACTACTACTACTACTACTACTACTACTACATCTAGTTCTACTACTACTACTACTACTACTTTACTACTACTACTACATCTACTACTACTACTACTACTGCTACTACATCTACTACTATTATATTACTATTATTACTGCTACTACTACTCATATTTCTACTACTACGACTACTACTACTACTAGTCAAATTTGTACTACTACGACTACTACTACTACTACTACTACTACTCATATTTCTACTACTACTACTACTACTACTACTACTACTACTCCTACTACTACTACATTCACTACTACTACTATTACCACCACCTTCTGTCGTCACCACCATCCCAACAACTACTAGGACTAATGCAATGCCTACAACTACCCGTCCAAGCCTTCAATCCAAGATCTACAATTGATTGGGGGGAGGGGGGAGAAGAAGATATCATGAAAAACGGGACAGTACGTGAAATACTATTGCTAATTTAAAAAAATAAATGAAACTTACCCAAGAATAACCAGAAATACAAGAAGTAGCCAAATGAGTGATGGCACAACAGCAGCAAAGCTCCACTTCCAGTAGTTGTATGGGTTTTCCAAGGGTTTGTGTTCTGGACATTCTGTACAGTTCTGCAGAACCTGAATTTTGCATGGTTGCACTGTGGAACTGGGAATAGATGGAGGCTCTGTCCATGGTTCATTGGTATTTGCTTCTGATTAAAAAAGAAACAACAAAAGAAGAAAAAAAAGAAAGAAGAATGATGTAAATGAAAGATAGCATCTGCATTTTCTGCACAAATGCTACGCCATTGAGAAGTACATGATCTGTATGATTAAAAAATAATTATGCCTGGTTAAATTTTAGAACATGCAAGCAGATAAAAAGTCACGGACATTACATAGATTAGCATTCTAAATTGTCTGTGGAGCTTATGATACATTATTTCTTTTAAACAGCGTTATATATATATATATATGTTTTTAATATAAAAAAGTAATGTTATTTTAGGTTCTGCATAAAAACGAGTTCATACAAAAGTTATATCGACGGAATACATGTGAAAAGGGGTAACATTCCATTTGTTTGCAATAGAAAAAAAATATTCAAATGCATCTATTTCTAACCGTGCTTAGTGCCACTTATGATATTCATTACTGAACCCGGTGCTTCAAAACTGGTTAACTGAAAAGAAGCACACGAATGGAAACTTACTACTTATGGCATTGCCTTAACATATTTTGTGAAAATTTGCGGAATGATGGTCGTACCGATAATGGGAAGTGTGGTGACCTGCAGTATTGGTTCACGTGGACCTTCGCGAGCAGATACGCAATTGATGAGAGAAACCGCGATCTGGTATGTTGTGTTCTGCTCCAAGTGATCAACACTGAACTCATGGTCACTGTCCACCGGCACGAACCCGACGCTGAGCCACGGTTCGCCATCATCGTCCCAGTCTTTCCTGACATGGACCACGTACCCACAGACTGGGCCATCGCCTCGATGTTGACCAGTCCAGCGGATACCCACGTTTGATGAAGTCAAACTGGTATTTTGAGGTGCTTGCGCCAAGGTTGATGGAACCACTATATAAAAAAAAGAAGGGTGAATATCAAAGTGAGTTTTCTAGGATAATTTTCTCTCTCTCTTTTAAAGAAAACGGGAGTCACGCCAATGATCACTTGTTAAGCAGTGAATATTTATTACTTTAGAGTGTTCTCTAAAAAAAGAATAGAGAATTTTCACTATATTTGCACTATATTTTCACTCTTCCGGCTTGGGCATTTTAGCCAGGGATTCACATCTGATTACTCAGTGATCATTCGAATTTTTAGAGTGTAGTAGTTAGAACTATGAAAAATAAATACCAAAGTAATTTTCTTGGACAATTTGGTGGAAATGAATGCACGATTTGCTTGATAAGAAGGTTGAAAGTAATTCTGGATGCTTTTCGTTCTTGTTAATTTAGCGGCGATGAATACACAGTTCGATGAAGGTATCGACTACTGGACCAGCACTGCTTAATACTTTTTTGGAACAATTTTTGTGAAAGATGATCTTACCGATTACGGGAAATGTAGAGACAAGCAGAACTGGTTCAGGTAGACCTTCGCGAGCAGAAACGCAATTGATGAGAGAAACCGCGACCTGGTATGTTGTGTTCTGCTCCAAGTGATCAACACTGAACTCATGGTCACTGTCCACCGGTACGAACCCGACGCTGAGCCACGGTTCGCCACTGTCGTCCCCGTCTTTCCTGACATAGACCACGTACCCACAGACTGGGCCATCGCCTCGATATTCACCAGTCCAGCGGATATCCACGTTTGATGAAGTCAGACTGGTATTTTGAGGTGCTTGAGCCAAGGTTGGTGGAACCACTAGAAAAAGAAGTGAATATCAAATTGAGTTTTCTAGGATAATTAAACGGGTGGAATTTTCACTCCTCCGGGAGTCACGTCAATGATTACTTGTTAAGGAGTGAATATTGATTAGAGTGTTCTCTATAAAGATACTAGGCAATTTGCACTATATGTTCACTTCCTCCGGCTTGGCCATTTTACCCGGGGAGATACATCTGATTACTCAGTGATCATTTGAATTTTTAGAGTGTAGTAGTTAGAACTATGAAACAAATAAATACCAAAGTGAATTTTCTTGGACAATTTAGTGGAAATGAATGCACGATGTTCTTGATGAGAAGGTGGAAAGTAATTCTGTGAGTTTTTCGTTGTTTTTAATTCAGCGGCAATGAATACACAATTTGATGATGGAATCGACTATTGTAACATCACTGCTTAATACTTTTTTGGAATAATTTTTGTGAAAGATGATCTTACTGATTACGGGAAGTGTAGAGACTGCAGTACTGGTTCAGGTGGACCTTCGCGAGCAGATACGCAATTGATGAGAGAAACCGCGACCTGGTATGTTGTGTTCTGCTCCAAGTGAACAACACTGAACTCATGGTCACTGTCCATTGGTACGAACCCGACGCTGAGCCACGGTTCGCCATCGTCGTCCCCGTCTTTCCTAACATGGACCACGTACCCACAGACTGGGCCATCGCCTCGATGTTGACCAGTCCAGCGGATACCCACGTTTGATGAAGTCAGACTGGTACTTTGAGGTGCTTGCGCCAAGGTTGGGAGGACTATCAAATAATGAAAGATTAAGTTGAGTTGGTAATATGCGATTACATCTTGAAAGAAACTGTCTGGAAGCAATCGAGAAAGGATGATTATATAGAACATAAAGATTGGTGGAGACTCAAATGCGACTCATATGCACTGCACATAAAAATGGGTATAATTATAAGACTACACACACATGTGGGATGAAAGTTTGGCCAGAGCTTTGCAGCCATTTCTCGTTATATTCAGCAATCCTTCTCAGCTGACATTTCTTATATGAATTTCTTCTACATTGGCACAAAAAGAATGAGAAAGCTTATAAATTACTTTTCATTTTTACCATAAACTTGTCTTTGAATACCAAAGAGCATGTTTTGAATAATTTAGTGGCGACCAAATAATGAAATAGGCCAATTGAAGGGTATTTCTTTGGATGATCTAGTGAAGATGAATACTCAATTTGCTTAATGAGAGAGTGAAAAATAATATTTTTAGCATTTTCATTCTTGGTGAATTTAGTGGGGATAAATACACACTTTACTTAAAGCTAAAGCTATTGTCACAATTCAGGGCGGCGACCGACCGCTTTGCAGCCTGCTCGGGCGCCGCTGGAATTTAGGCATCGGCCAACGATTTTTGGAGAGATCGAGCGGGCTGTAAAGCCTCATCGATTCCCTGTCGATTTCCCGTCGGTCGCCGGTCGCCGGTCGATTTTAGCTCAAAACTGGGCGAAATCTGGGGATCTTCTCCCGTGCGGCGTCCGAGCAGTGACCGAATGATGTCCCACCGATTCCCGGACGATCTTCCACCGTTTTTTTTTTCCCACCATTTTTTAAGATATCGCCCGGCGGCCGGCCAGTGATCGGCGGGGCGTCTGCAGGTGTCCCGTAGGCGTACCGGCAGTGGCCCGCCGATCTCCGCCGGGAATTTCTCTCGGGCGACCTGGGTATATATGTTATTGCGCCTTGGCCATCAACAGCTTTTGGCATTTTTATTTAATGAAACCTTATAGGATAAAAACAGGGCCTACTTGATAACTTCTTTCAGAAATTTAGCTGTTTTCTCTTGTGGAGCGCGCTGGGCAGCGCCATTTATATAGCCGGGCAGCCACGGGAAATTAAGCAGGCGCCGCCCGGACGCCGGTCTATTTTGAACTCGCCGGTCTGTCACCGACGGTGACCCACCGATCTCCCAGCGGCGACCAGGCGGCGACCGCTAAACAACCTTTGATCTAGCGGCTTCGATTTTTTGACCTAAATCGTTCGACGGCGACCGCCCAGGCACTGGGCGTATTTTTGGCGGAGAGTGAAAAGTGGCCAGGGGCCGCCGAAATATTAACTCCGCGCTAAAACTTCAGCGGCGACCGAGCGATGCCCTAAAAACAGTGGTGCCAGGGCGGCCGCTGCTAGTTGCCCGGGCGAAATTGATTTACAACTCGCCGAGAGAGGTAATATTTAGGTTTTAAAGCCATGTTTTGTGTGCCATGCACCTAATTGTTCTGTGCATCTAATTGTTCTGTGCATTACGTGTTTAAAACATGTAAAACAGACTATTGGGTTGAATACACAGTTTTCATCAAGACAAGGTGGAAATATACAGGGTTGGAAAAAAGTTTGGAATATTTTTTTGGCGATGAGTATGTCTGATTTTAAATGCTAGTTTCTACTATATTGTGATGAATAATTCATCCAAATCGGATTAACTGTGTTGAATGAAGTCTACTGTTCCATCTTGTACCAAAGATTACGTAATATTGTTAAACATGTTACAATGGCTGACCAATGAACCACATGTTGTCAGATTTGCTCTATTTGTGTTTGAACATCTTGTTATACATTTCTGTACTTCACGTGGAATTTTGAAAAAGCTACGTGCAGTTTGCAGTCATTTTGAGGACTTCGGTATAGCAATTAAACTGTATCTGATTATTTAACTTTTTCGTTAGACATTTGCAAAAACAGCAAATATACGCTTCCGAATTCCAAGTGGACCTCTGCACTGTGTGATAAGCCTGATTTGTAATGTTGTGCTTTTAAAGTTAAAAAGGGACACATATCTTTTATTTGAACCTCAAAGAAGAACTTAAAATGACGAGGGATATGTTTAAGACAAGAAATAATTATTGGAATAAAAATATTCCAAACTTTTTTCCAACCCTGTATAGTAGTTTATAGTGAGCTTTCCATTCTTTGTCAATTTCAATTTAGCAGCCCTTGAATATACGACGAGGAGGTAAAAATAAGTTTGTTTTAATCAATATTAGGAAAAAGTTAACATGCATGTTGGCTGGGTTAATTTAAGCCACCAAATGGGTTGCCAATATTAGTTTAAAAAATGCATGTCCCCTTTTAACCAAAATTGATAAATCCATGCTTTGTGTGCCATGCACTTAACTGTTCTGTGTATTAGTGTTTAAAGCAGACTGATGGGTTGAATACACAGTTTTCATCAAGACAAGGTGGAAATATGTAGTAGTTTATAGTGAGCTTTTCAATTCTTTGTCAATTAATTTCAATTTAGCAGCCCTTGAATATACGACAAGGAGGTGAAAATAAGTTTTGTTTTGATCAATATGAGGTAAAAGGAAACATGCATGTTGGTTAGTTTAATTTAAACCACCAAATGATTCAAATTTACCCAACAAATATGCATTTCCCCTTTTAACCAATATTTGGTGAAATTTATCCATTTTTTTAAAAAGTGTGTGTATGCCTACTCGTGCGTGTTATTTTAAATAATTAAAAGACTCACCAATGGAAGAAGTTGTTATATTAACTATAGGTTCAGCACCAGGTTGCATTGCCCTTCCTCCATCACAAATGACAGGCCTAACTGAGATTTGGTACATGGTGTCAGGATCCAGGTCAGTTATGTTGAATATAAAGTCGCCTTCGGACTGCGATCCTGGCTGGACGAATACGAAGCCAACAGTCGACCATGATGGGATATCATCACTGAAGGCACTCCTGTCAATCGCATAGCCACATAAGGGCCCATCGCCATTGTGTTGTTCTTGCCATTGGATAGTTGCGTACGACGTCCCGATGGTTGTCTCGATTGGTGGATTCGCCAGGATGGGTAGAACTTAACGTAGATTTTGCATGGGAAGTAAAGAGGAATCGAAATGAGAGGAAATATTAATCAAAACCCCTCAGTGATAACAATCAAGTCATAAAGCACAGTTTTCATCTACAAAATCTGAATTTGAAGGAGGCAAGTGTCACTAGTTTAAACCTATTCAAGTGATAGCTTGATTATAAACGTGTTGATGAAAAATACTCTAGATTGAAAAGGTGTACATCGAAAAAAGAAAAGAAACTTCTTTATCGGGAGCGTTCTGATGCTGTGAATCGATATACTCTTTTGTTTGAATATTCCTTCTAATTTACCTGGGCAAGTACTATGTCTTGTTGTATAATTACAAATCGCAAGCAAGCTAAATAATCTAAATCTACAGCAAATGCACTGTAAAAAGTAAAGTGCTACTTTTAGGGGCATGTATAGTGACTGCACCTGAAGTGCTGTTTTAGCACTAAGTGTGCTAATTTACCAGCAAAAAAAAATGTGACCGTTGCGAGCCTCGAACCAGGTTCCGCTGATTGAGAGGCGCTGACGTTACCGATAGACTAACGAATGTTTCTTGCAATCCAGTTTAGTCATGGGAGTCAAGTAGATAACAGGAACTATGTGGAGTCGTAAATTCACTATGTAACAATATGATCTGCTCTAAATCGTACGATGTGAGTTAGTCTAGCGGTAATGCCAGCGATTCTCGATCAGCGGACCCTGGTTCGAGGCTCGCCAAAATCACGATTTTTTTAAATGAATGTTTAGCAATTTAAGGATCCGGTCCAGCTCCCGTGAAAGTGCTGAAATAGCACGCTGTGTGCATTACAATAGCACTCTGAGTGCAGTCCCTATGCATGCCCTCAAAAGTGCTATATACAGCACTTCAGTTTTTACAGTGTGGCATCTTGTTTCTAGCTACCTCTCACCATACCTGTGGCTGAAATTTAAATGATAAATCATCTTTCCAACAGTTTGCTATAAACGAATAGTTTCCATATCAGTAGCCCACTGTGTGGGATTGTGTGTGTGTGTGTGTGTGTGTGTCTGCGAGGGGGGGGGGGGGTTATCATAGTTCATGGTTAAACAAGTGAAACAATACACACCATAGTCCTTTGTTTTCTGGTCTATTTCTGGACTCATTTCTCCTTCTCTGCCCGAGCAATGTTGAACGGTTACCCCGATACCATAGCGGGTGTCAGCTTCGAGTCGATCTATCAAGAACTTCAGGTCATGCACCTCTTTATCGACAGCAACGAATCCGACATTTGACCATTCTGGCGATGAAGAAGATTTGAGATGGACGAGATATCCGCATACGGGCCCGTCGCCTACGTAGTGGTTGGTCCATTGTATCCAGATGGATGATTTAGTAAAGCTGTATACTTCAGGTTCATATTTGAGATGCGGCAAGGCTATGAAAGAGAAATAAATGCACGCAAATTATAGATAAAGGTACATTGTTGATTTCCACATTAAATACAGCGTGTCCCCAAATAACAAACAAACACGTAACCCAAATGAAACGGCAACTATCATGAAACTATGAGCCGTTGGTGCAATAATACTGGATGGATACTGCATGTTACATTATATCAAAGTTGATCAAATGAAATTGTACATATATGTGATTTAAAAGGCAGTAACAAAAAGACAAGAAAACGAAACAAAACAGTTAATTTGGTGATATTTAATGTATCATTTGTTTTTCTATGAATTTTGTCAACAATAAAAATATTGTAAACTACTTTCATTAAGCTGCTAATTGCCCATTTGTGCCTGTATATCATCACAAAAGATAAATACACTTATTCATAGGTGTAATTAGACCATACAGCGACGTCGAAAAAGTCAATAAACAGAGATAGATATACAGAGAAATTTAGTAAACTTACTAAATTTAGTAAACTTACTACACGCAGTTGCACTCATAGTAAGTTTCCTAAATTTCTCTGTATATCTATCTCTGTTTATTGACTTTTTCATGTACTTTTTATGTACATATATTCTAGTTGCACTAGTTGTATCGCATTATATGTTCCATTTATATATTATATATTATATATTATATATTGTTTGTTGTGTATATAATATGCGTTCAAATATCTTAGTTATCCTTATTGCTGTTTCTGTCCTACTCATGTAGATCTGAAGAAGGGCTAAGTGCCCGAAAGCTTATTAAAAGCGTGGTATCAACAGCTACATTTGCAGGTGTACTCATTTTGTTGCCTCTATATATAAATATAATATATATATATATATTTTATATATATATATATATATATATGTGGGTGTGTGGTGTGTGTGTGTGTCTTTGTGTGTGTCTATATATATATATATATATAGACACACACACAACATTTATATTTGTCTTTTTATATATATATATAAATTGAAGTTCTGCTCGGAGATGAATAGTTAAAATCAATGAATAAAGACACTCTGTGAACAATGTTGAAGTACAAATTGGCGAAAATTTGTACTTCAACATTGTTCACGGAGCGTCTTTATCCATTGTTAATATATATATATATATATATATACATATATTTTACTAAAGGGTACATTAGGTCGACACCTAACAACGCGGTTTATTCCGTCATAATAGTGACCCCTACATTAGGTAGACAGTTGGTACATTAGGTCGACAGTTGAACAAAGAAAAAGAACAAAAACTGTCCTCCTAATTTACCCATTAAGGGTATGTATATATATATATATATATATATATATATATATAAGTCAATGATGAATAAGACAACCGTTAAGACATGACAGAATTCAAATTTTCGCCCATAGGGCTTCATCAGGAATGATGACTTTATTATAAAAAAAATGCATCCAGAAAATCACACGGTAGGATTTTCTACGTTTTCTTTCTTTCTTTCTTTCTTGTCCTTTCTTTTCTTTTCTTTCCTTTTCTGTTTTCCTTCACCCTTTTTCTTTGACTCTTCTCTTCTTTTTATTTTCCTTTTCTGTTTCTTATGCTCCCTTTTCTGTCTCTTTTCCTCTCTTTCTCTCTATTTCTTCTCTCTAACTCTCTCTCTCTCTCTTCTCTCTAGTGCGCGCGATCTCCCTCTCTCTCTCCCTCTCTTTCTCTCTTTCCCTCTTCTCCCTCCTTTGCACTTTTGCTTTTGATGCGCTATGCGCTTATCGTTTAGCGCATTACGCTTTGCTGATGCTGGATGCATTTTTTAAAGATCACATTGCAAGAAAATCACAAATATGGCAATTAATATATCACTAGAAACTGGGAAGCTTACAGATGGCAATCGTATAAGTTTTATGTCAACTGCGTATCTGATGATTATAAAAACAACATAAATAAAAGCTCTTCTAAGCATCTGGAATATCCGAGGATTCGCCAGAAATATAGCGATGTTTTGATGTCGTCACACTAGGGATCGATCCTGCTTAAGCAGACGACGTCCTATAATGAATGAGCGTAATTGCAGTGCAATTATTTATCAAATTATAAAGAGTTTGGTATATTTAACATGACCTTACTCCACACCATTCTAAAAGGGAAAGTGAAACTGATTCTGATAACTAAAACCGTTTGATTGTAAATACACAGGACAAGGGTCAATGATCAATGAAATAAACCCCATTTTCAAATTGAAAAGCCCTCCGAATAATATCACAGATTGTATTCGTTCCCTCTTGAAACGCCGAACATGCCCCGGTGCAAGCAGCTGAAAATACAATGGCGTCCTTATTTTGTTTACAAGTGACTGATTCCTTTATTTTTTTAACGCTGCATTTTTCATCACAATAATACCATACACGAAGTTAAGAGTGAGGCAACAGACTAACATTAAGACTGACGCTAGTCAAGTAAGAGAAATAAGTGAAGAGGAGATGATAAAACATGCACTGAAAAATGTGTAAGATGTTATGGGACATCGTCTGCTTAGACAGGACTGGTCCTTCGTGTGTCGTCACACATCTCAGCAGCGTTCAAGGAGCTCTTCAGCTGCTATATCGGGGGCTGTATTTTACCGTTTTATAATTGATAATAATCATTAATTCAAATGTTTCCAAGCGTTGAATTTGGATAACCTTGTATAATTTATGTTTATGTTTTATTTTTTTACGCATCCGGTGCGGATACCGGTCTAGATCATCAGAATTTTTTAAAATAAAATTATCCTACTGAGTTTGATATGTGTTTAAATACTTCTGGATTCATAGCCTATTGGAATGAAACATCCAAAATCACTGTATTTAGAAAAGATTGTACATTCAAATTGTAAAAAATATATATCTACAAATTAATAAACATCAGAAAACAATGTAAAATGTACTCTGCTGGAAATATCATTGTGTTTCGTGTTGATTTCCAATTGTTAAAGGTGTTTGAATATTTGAATGTGCAGAAAGGGCAATCAACTAGGTTTATTTCCAAAAGGAGCTAAATCCATGGAAATTGAAAAAAAAAAGAAAATAGCCCAACCCCTACCATGAATATCAAATCTAAGTTAATATAGTTAAAGGAAAATTCGGAAGTAAAAAAAAGGGGGGAATTTAATTTGCTCAAAAACTCTAAAGGTGGATTTACTGCCTTCTGGAATGAAAGTCTTCATAAACAATCGTCGGCTAGTTGTAAGAGGGTGACATTGCCCTCTTATCTGTTCATGCTTGATACCTTGCCCGGTGTGTGAGATAAAGACTTTCCTTGGCCTTTGTTATTGGCGTACTGCAAGTTTAGGGAGGATTAGTCTGTGGTTGTTAATCATTATTTGTTAGTTATTTGATATTAGAACTGGGTAAATTTTTGGTAGGGGGTTTTAGTGTTAACTTAGGAGTTACTGATGTATAATGTGTCCTATATCTTGTCATAATAGACCTGTTTACTAATTTTATGCATACTTTTTGAACAAAAGTTTCTCTTGACGACTCGAAAGCTTGCCAGAGGCTTGCCCGACATAGCAACAACTAATGACTGCAAAATGGATTCCATCTATGGAGACGCCATTATGCATAGCAGGTGCACCAAATAGTTGGTAACTAAGGATTCTGGAGAGAAACATGCATACATTGAGTCTGTCGGCTGCCATATTTTAATTGCAACATCAAAACTTTGTATGCGCATCATCTGCTCACCCTTTTCCCCCCTTGTTCTTCTTTTTTCTCCCCCCCCCCCCCCCCCCCCCCTCTGTCTAATATTTCCCTGTTGGTTAATTTATTGGTATGTATGTATGTGTGTATACACCTACACACACACACCCACACATACACGTTTACATGGCTTTACTTCCGAGGACAACTATTGTTCCTCTATTTTTCTAAAATTTTCTATTTTATTTTAATTTTTTTTCTCCTTATAGTTCTTTATATCTTCCAGTGCCTTTCAAAAAGGCTAAAATTCTTGAGGTAGTTTTCTTCTTTTCCAAGGAGTTTTTTTAGGGTAGGATTTGTCATGTTGAGCCTGCGATACATACGGTTCCTCTGCCTTCCGTATTTAGGGCATGCTAACATAAATGTTCAATGGTTTCAAAAATATCACAATTGTCACAAAGACCAGAAATCGTGTCTTTTTATTTCGTAATTATAATAATTAAGCCTACACTTGCCAAGACGAAGTTGGTGTAAAATTCGTTCATCCTTTCGACAAAACCCTTTTATCATACATGAGTGTTTAAAATATCGCTGAATGTTGTGGAGATACCTGCCTTTCTCGGTAGTATCCCATAACTTTTGCCATGTTTATTTTATAAAAATCGCTTGTTTCACTCCCAAATTCTTGTCTGTTTTTATTGACAAATATGTCTATATTGCTTTTTAACGCTGCTTGCTTGGCTAATGAGTCGGCCTTTTCGTTGCCTGCTAGGCCACAATGTGCTGGAACCCATTCGAAATTTACTTCTATTCCAAATAGATTTATTACCGAGATTTATGCCTAATATGTTGACAAAGTTTTCCAGCCTACTATCAGCGCTCATGGGCTAAAATTCTTAGTAGTATAATAATGTAGATATATTCATTCATAACAACCGTTGAAAAAATATAAAGTTACGTGGAAAAAAAAATCGAGAGAAGGGGATTTTGTTTCAACTTTACCCGAAATTCTTGCTGGGATCGTGACTCATGTATGCCTAGAAACGAACGCATACGTGTCCGCTCCCGTCACGTGATTTCATTGCGTTCGGCCAGCGACGAAGAGTATGCGTTCTTGATCTTGACAGCCTCGACGTCGCTCATTTTAATCATAAGAAAGAAACATTGACCAAGCTCCTTTCATTTTATAACTTGAACTTGACCAATTTAGCACATCATTCAAGAATCGGCCATTAATCTACTCTTTTCAAAATGAAAAGCTTCCCCATTGCGTGGACCGGACCCCCCCCCCCCCCCCCCAAGAGGAACAAAAGAATGTCGAAGCAACTACTAACGAAGATGAGCGTTTTGAAAGAAGAGGATGCCAAACCTACTGAATACATACTGAACACATGTATATCCTACATCACTGAACTCTATGACATAGAGTTCATTGGTATACATAGAATGCACTGTAAATGTGAGCTGTCATGCTATCAGAATAATTATGATAACTCTACTTGCAATAGACAGAGACAGATTATATGAACAAACGAAAAAAAAAATCCCCCAATGAATTATGTCAACACAAAATATAATGAAATACATCTGTGAATGTAGTCTTCAATTCTATTTTCTAACAAGGGGAATGTGCGCTTATGCAGCAAAATATGAATATTTATTTTGAACACATAATCATTTACCTTTCGCCTCCACATGTATCTTCGACGTCATCACATTCCATAAAATAGATTTAGAACCCAATATTTTGGAACAATTTAAAAACATATGTGGCATCAGAGGTATTTCTAATACTTATTTATTACCATTTTCATATGTTACCCATTTTAATAATATTTCGATGTGCCGGTTTCACTTTAGTTTTGTTGTGTTTTGCTTCAGTTGCGGATCAAGGGGATAACTAGCTCGTACACCCCCCCCCCCCCCCTATGGACGAAAATGAACATGGGAAATACGATTTATGCCCCCTCCGCCTTGAAAGCACATGCAAATTTAAAAATCTAATTTGCCCTTTCGTAATTTTTTGGGGGAATTGTTTTCCCCTTTTGACAATCCTGGATCTACCCCTATTTTGCTTTGCTTTTTTATGTCTCTTTTATTTCTGATTGAGTTATAAAAGTTTAAATAATTATATGTAATTAATAACTGTATTCATTCTTACTTTATGCAAGTGTAATCAACCCTTTTTTCATCTTTGCGTTCTTTTGTTGTGTTAATTATCCTTACATGATACATATTTGTTGGGATCTTGTTTTCTTATCGCTGTAATGTTTTAACTGTGTTTCATTCTCTTCATTATTTTCCTCATTATCTCATAACATGAATTACTACACTCTCTATTTCAAGGTCTTTTTCTGCTGTTCTCTTTATTTTCAAATCGATTAAACTCCAAGATACGGCGAATAACTCGTAATTAGCCACACCTCTTCAAAAGAAAAACTGCATGAAATGCGGGAATAAAACGCAAAATCATTTCTATAAAAGTATGCAATCCTTTATCTTTTGACGCTTTATCATGCCTCACTCTTATCACATTTTCCGATGTGAGCTAACGTGACATATGTTTTTCATCCAAATAGTTCTGCCAACTTACAAGAAGAGCTACAATATAAAGCGTCTGAAAAAAAACCTCGTATTAACTTCGATCCCCATTTTTTATCGGGTTGTCCCTACTCCTAAGAAATGAACAAAAATTGATTTATACATTTCCCATCGATACACTTATACTCGCACCTCATTATCGAACTTTTATTTATTAAAAAAAGGGGGATATAAAGATATAAAAATCAGACCGACTTTCTCCATATGTTATCTATAAGATAAAAAGGAAATTAACGTTTTGGCCCCGCTTGTATCTTTTACGTCAATGTATTACATAAAATTAGATTTAGATACAGTGCTGGAAAATATTATATGAAAATAACAGTCTATTAAACATTCGGAGATCTATGATAAGAAGAAAAAAGCATTATAAGACATCTCACGTATTGTATTTATTTTTAATGATGATATTCACATTTTCATTTTAAACAAATTTGTGCTACGCCTGTTTCACTTAGTCACAAATAACCACTCAAAATATTGGATAGGAAAGTTTGCGGCATACATTGCATTTCAATGAATATATCGCATCACACATTATCCAAGTTATAAGAAGAAAAGTGCTGGAGTTATACTTTTCATTGAGTATATTATATAAACCACAATGGAATATATATATCACAAGCATCATGATTTACACCTTCATTGACCTATTTTGAGGAATTTGAATTGCGTGTCTTCCATGTAAAATGACCTTACTTTCAATATAAAGCTGTGTTTATAAAAGTATGCATTGATGAAGGTCATAGTGATTCTTCTCCCTTTTATTATTTACCAGAGAGCAAACTTTGACAATACTCCTTTCATGCTATCAAATTGACCAATTTAGCACATCATTCATGAATGGACCATTGATCTGCTCTTTTCAAAATGAAGTGCTTATCTCAGCTGCGTGGAACATGCAGGCCCCACCCCTAAGAGGAACAAAAGAATACCAAATTTTATTTATTTATTTTTATTTTTGTATTCATTTATTTGAACAGACACCTTTACAACGGTGTCACACGCAACAAATATGCGGTGCGTTCATGACAAATAAAGCAACCACTATCAAAAGGAAGATCAGCGTTTTCAAAGAAGAGTTCAATCTACAGAATACATGAAAATACAAAGAGCCACTCGGGCCTGCGTTTATACAATACAATACAATATACAATACAATAAGCATTTAGTACGCCCTTCCCATAAGGCTCGGAGCGTTTACAAAATATTTAAATTATAGAACACATTATAATTTGTATATAAACACAAATCAGAAAACTCTTCAATCGTCCATGTGGGAACTACCAGGTGGTTTTTTAGGGAGACAAAATGTAATGAATGTACCTGTTACAAAGTTTGATAGCGGATTTAAAATAAATATGATTTCACAGCTTTTTTAAAGGTCTTTATGGATGCTGACTGTCTAATGGTCATGGGGAGATTATTCCATAGCCTAGATGCAGTAACTGTGAAAGTCCTATCACCTGACAAATTTCGGGTCATTGGGTAGCTGAGCTGAAGGTTGTGATTTGAGGATCTGAGATTTCTACTAGGTGTATATACAGTTAAGCATTCAGATATGTACCCTGGAGCCTGGTTATTGATAGATTTATAAACATAAAGAACTAATTTGAAGATGATACGTTTTTGAATGGGCAGCCAGTGAAGGGAACGAAGTAGAGGTTGGAAGAATGACTTCTGCCAACCTCAAAAACAAGACGTGCAGCCCAATTCTGTAGACGCTGTAGACGTTTACATGAGACTTTGGTATAGAGGAAAGAAGCCCATTACAATAGTCTAGTCTGGAAAGAATAAGTGACCTTACAGCATGATGACAAGTAGTTTGATCAATAAATTTACGAATCCTAGATATGTTCCTCAAATGAAAAATCACACTGCGGCAAACATTGTTAATGTGTGCTGACATAGTCATGTTAACATCAAAAAAGGCACCCAGATTCCTTATTGAATCCGATGGATGTATAGAAACTTCACCGACTGACAGTGTCAAATCTGGCATTTTTTTGTAATTGTATGGTGATGCAGCAATGAAAAAATCAGTTTTACTATCATTGAGTTTTAACTTATTTGCTGTCAGCCAGTTCCTTATATCTGATATACAAGATTGTAGTGAAAACATGGCCTTATCCAGTTCCCCAGGAATTTTAGGATCAAATGCTACATACAACTGAATGTCATCAGCATAAACATGATACGAAACATTATGGTACCGGGCGATGTCGCCAACTGGGAGAATATAAACTGTGAAACCAGTGGGACCTACAACTGAGCCCTGGGGTAAACCAAACCTAGAAATGGTTGGATCTGAAAGTTCCCCATCTATGTCGACTTGTGCTGTCCAGCCATCAAGATAAGACTGAAACCAATTCAACGCAGTTCCCCTAACACCAATTCTCTTTGACAAACAACAAATAAAAATTTTGTGGTCAATCGTATCGAAGGCTGCTGATAAATCTACAATGTAGATCTCAATGTAGATAAATCTACAACGTTTATGAGGGCATGTAGCCATTTTAGAGCATATAATTATGTTTGCGTAAAATATAGCTATCAAACCTCAAGCGGTCTTTGGGCTTTAGGCGGCAAATTAAATGTTCATATTTCATGTTCTGAAAAGCGCCTCCTCACCCTTCTCCCCCCCCCCCCCCTCTCTCTCTCTCTCTCTCCCTACGGAAGAATACTCTTGTCTTGAGTAACTCCAGCGTTACAGACATGAATATGAGAATTTTCCTGGGAAGGAAGGCTCCGCCATCGTTGAAAAAATGCCAAGCAACATAATTACAAGCTCCTTGCAATGAGTGAGAAAGGAAGCAAGCGCAAGATTTAAAACACAACAATATTATCTTCATGATTATAACTACTAATTATCCTTGTTGGCATCATCATCATCACGACCATTAATGTCGAGACCAAAGATGGAGACGAACGGATATGAATTAAAATCTCGTGGGGGATATAACCAAAAACCAGTCTAAATATTCATTTTAAAATTCACTACTGCCTGTTAAAATGTTTATCCTGATGACTGGGATTTGTGCCAAAAAGGATAATAAACATTACACGTATTTGAGAGCTTTATTTGCATGCGTCTTAATAATTTATTCCCGATTCTGTCCTCCGCTGTAAAAAAAAAAAGGGGGGGAGGGGTGTGTTATTGCAGATTCTGCAACATCACATACAACGATATCTTGATTTGGTCACTCAGCTGTAAGACTACATCAGAATCAACTTACAACTCACACATATTTTGTCTTATAAACATCTTGATATTAATTTTTTAAAATACTGTGCTAGCATTGAGGGTCTTTCGAGAGTATGAGAATGCGCTTATTTGTCTTTCTTCGACAATAGGGCTACATAAAATATTATATTCGATCATAGTTGTACATGTATTACATTATGTTCGAAGTTTGCGTTCACTTGGTATCTTCCGTGTCATTTCATTTTTTATAAAATAGAATTAGAGGCAATAGTGGGAAAAAAGATTGACAAGGTACATGATGTGTTTTGTTTACATTTCTTTATTTTGGAATTGTCTATTATTTCTGAATAATCATGATTCCCCCCCCCCCCCCTAAAAAAATGCGTCGATATGTAAGGGTTTATCCAATGTTTCATCTTTTTGAAAGATGTGTTGTAGTCATTACCATTGGTTGCTATACTATCGGGATCGCCGCCCATGGTTGTCATTGCCCCCCCCCCCCCCCCATCGCTGTTATTGTTTTTTTTTTAACATATTTTTTCATCGTTCTAGTTTGTTTATGATTCTCGTCAATATCCAACTCAACTGTTGTGTTTCGGTTTCCACTATTTTTCTCATTATCTCGTAACATACAGCAACTACATAGGGAAATAAGGTTGAAAGCGAGATGGATAGATAGAGAAAAATAAACAAATGAAGCGGGAGACAAGAACTAAAGCAATTAATTACGACAAACTATGAGCTATACCTGTTTGCATATTTAAAATAAAAAAGCATTTAGAGTCATCATGTCACAGTGTTGTTCAAAATGCGTCAGAATCATGTAAAATGTAGGGCTATGACGCGAGTGATAATCGCCCGAGCGTTAGCAGACGACAATGGGGCCAATAAATGGGGTATCGATCGGTCGTGCGACGGCGCTTTCGCGATTTGTATTGTAAGTGTATTTAAAAGGAAGGAATCGAAGCTTCAACAAAATAAGACGGCTATTCCCCTCTAAAATAACAGACCTTATTGTTTGTTTTTGATGAACAAAAGTTATATTCTTAGAAAGAGAAAAGTTTGACCTTTCGTGTTTACATTTACTAAAAATCACGAAAATGACCGAGTGAGGTGCAATGAGCAATCAAAGTAGAAATCACCGCCAAATTTCCCATTACCGGCAATGTAAACCGAAATCGCTCCGTCACAGGGAGAACAATCGCTGTGGGCGGGATGGCGCTCAAGGGAGTCTGCGCTTGCAGACTAGGGATTAATTCACCGGTATAATTACACTGGGAATCCCCATTATTATGTTATTGGGCTGTTGCTAGGAAACTAACAAAAGCCTAGCGACTGATAGCAAACAAATGGAAGGACGTTCTCCGAGCAAGAAAATACAGAACTTCCCCTGAATAGTAATTACTTGCTTGCATATAACGAATATCTGTCTTTCATTTGCTTCATATGCTCAAGCTCCTCGTTAGTAACTTGGTTTTAATACGTGACGTTTATTTATTACAGGAGATCAGCCGCTATTGTTGCATCTTTAATTGTTTCATACTTTCATTTTCTCTTTCAGATATAATTTACTGGACTCTCGGGATCAACAAAGAATCATTTTAACTCTTACTGTGCCAAGGGGTTAAGCCAGGGGCAGATCTAGGAATTAGTATAAGGGCGGGGGAGGGGGGGGGGGTACACCCAAATGCAGGTTTGTCCACTTTTGGAGAAGGTAGACCCGTATTTTTTGGGTCAAGCCAGCTTCTTGAAAAGTCGCTCAAAAAGTTGGGAGACCTCCAAAATTCGCTCGGGGGCAGGGGGGGGGGGGGGGTTATGAGGTCCAGTTTCCCTCCTTAATTCTATGGCAAGCAAATCAAATAATATTCGAAAAGAGAGCGGGGATTGAGAAATATTTGTCCCTGTACGGAAGCCTTGGAGTACATAAAATTGATCAAGCACCTCAAAATACAATTCTTACCTTTTAGTAGTTAGGCCTATCCCACTAAGTCATCAGATAAGAATGTCCTTTGCTTTTGCATCATTCGATGGTTTTACAAACCTTGGCACAAGCACCTTCAAATATAGCTAAATAATACACATTTATTTTATTTTATTTTATTTTTTTATTTATTTATTTTTTAAATTTTATTTTATTTATTTATTTATTTATTTTTATTTATTATTATTTTTTTTTTTTTTTTTTTTTTTTTTGGGGGGGGGGTTTGCGAGAACTCCGAAACTCGCTCAGTGGTGGGGGTTATGGGGTCCAATTTCCCTATATAATTCTCTGACAAGCAAAAAAAAGTTTCATTCTAAAGGGGGGGGGGAGAGGCACAATCGAAAAAAGGGGGCATCCTTTATGGTCAAAATGCATACTTTTCTTTAAAAAAAGGGGGGTGCCGACGAAAATGTTTTATCGCCAGACTTCAAAAATTCGCTTCGGGGGGGGGGGGGGGGTCTCGCCAGAACTCCAAAATTCGCTCATGGGTGGGGGGGGGGGGGGTTATGGGGTCCGGTTTCCCAAGGGAAAGGCACGGGCCGGATGTGCCCCTCCCCCCCCCCCCCCCATCCCTAGATCCGCCACTGTTATGAAGGATCAACACCAATACTATAAATAGTTTAAAGACTCACCAATGGGAGACGTATTTAAAGTAAGTAGAGGTTCGGCGCCAGATTCCAGTGCCCTTCCTCCATCGCAAAGGACAGGCCTTACTGAGACTTGGTACATGGTGTCAGTATCCAGGTCAGTTATGTTGAATATAAACTCGCCATCGGACTGCGATCCTGGCTGGACGAATACGAAGCCAACAGTCGACCATGATGGGTATCATCACTGGAGGCACTCTTGTCAATCGCATAGCCACATAAGGGCCCATCGCCATTGTGTTGTTCTTGCCATTCGATAGTTGCGTACGACGTCCCAACGGCTGTCTCGATTGGTGGATGCGCCAGGCTGGGTAGAACTTTTATCGTAAAGTTTGCAAGAAAAGTAAAGAGGAATCGAAATGAGGGAATATTAATCAAAACTCAGTGATGACAATCAAGTCATCAAACACAATTCCCATCTACAAAATGTGAACTTCCGTCCACTGACGGAAGCAAGAGTCACTAGTAAACCTGATAACTTGAGGATAAACCTGATAAACATGTTGATAAACATATTTAGTAACAACATGAAAAGGAAAAACGTTTTAGGAGGCGGGGAGGGGGGGGGGGGGGTTCATGTGGGTTGTAAACCGATATACTCTTTTTGTTGTTAAATATCCATTCTAATTTACCTGGGGAAGTGCTGTACGTGCCTTGTATAAATACAAATCGCAAGCTACATAAAATAATGATTCTAAACATTGTGTATTTGGTTACCTTTCTCCATACCTTTGACTGAAAACTAAATGTTAATTTAAATCATCTTTGGAACAGTTTTACTATAGACGAATAATTTTCATCGAGTACACTCTTAGAAATGTTGGGTAAATGCCACTGGGTAAATGAAGATTGGGCATAGGTTGGTTAAATCTTGCTCAACTTTTACATGCATTTCCCCAACATTGGTCAAAAATAAGAATGAAATTGGTAAAGTTTACCCAAAAGTTGGTCGGACTCATAAGGACCCTCATGTTGGGTAAAATTTGGGTAAAATTTTGCCCAATATTTCTAAGAGTGTAGCCCATTGTGTGGGATCGCGAACAGGGCGGGGGGATCATAGTTTATGTTTAGACAAGTGAAGCAACACACACCATAGTCCTTCGTTTTCTGGTCTATTTCTGGACTCATTTCTCCTCCCTGCCCGAGCAATGTAAGACGGTTACTCCGATACCGTAGCGGGTGTCAGCATCAAGTCGATCTATCAAGAACTTTAAGTCATGCACCTCTTTATCGACGGCAACGAATCCGACATTTGACCATTCTGGCGAAGAATGAGACTTCAGATGGACGATGTATCCGCATACAGGCCCGTCGCCTACGTAGTCGTCGGTCCATTTTATCCAGATGGATGAGTTAGTGAAGCTGTCTACTTGAGGTTGATATTTGAGATGCGGCAAGGCTATGAAATAGAAACATGCACGTATATTATAGATAAAGGTACATTATCGATATCCATATTATATGCAGTGTGTCCCAGCGAAAAAAGAAACTCAAAACAAAACGGTAATTTTAAACAATATATGAGCTGTATAAATTTAATTATTAACTTTTCATAAAGTAGAACTAACATGCTTTCTATTGATATATTAATGGCACTAATCCATCCACGCTTCACAGAGCAAATTTGTTTGAAAATGGCTTTTAAAAATCCATTTGCGCCGACAATTCGCTAAACCGTGTAAACGTTTGGAAGCACTAACAACATGAATGTAACGACCCCCTGTAGAGCCCACAAATGTAAAAATCTACCACAAATGTAAATATGACTGCAAATGTATAAACATTGCCCCCGCATATGTAAAAGTAACAGCAAATTTCATAACATGTCAAAAAATAATCAAAACATTAATATTAAAAAAATTGGAAAATCTGTTTAACTACAAATGTAAAAACATTTCGCCTACAATGTAAAACATTCAATTTCTACCACAAATGTCATAACATTCGACCCGGAAATGTGCGTGAGTGTGAGGATTTCCTGACGATAAAAAAATATTGAAAGACCCTTTACCACAAATGTCAAAACATGTCATCTGCAAATGTAAAAATGTGTTAAACTAGTAGTTTACTAGACGTGGTTTCCCTTTTAATGATCAGTTTACAGGGATGGGGGGGGGGGGGTGGTCGAGGAGCTGATCATAAAATTCATTGGCAGGAAAAATTCACATAATCGCAATAGGACAGCAATATTGTCCCCGTCGAACGAATTTCGCGAGGGGACTATAAAACGTTAATGGTCATGTCTCTTTTCCCTTGATTACATCTTTCATACATGAGCGTATAGTATCAAAACATATTTATACTATTGCATGATAGTATTGTATATTCTTTTCATAAACAACGAAATGATGGCTCTATAAATGGCTTTATATCCCTCTATGAATATTCATGAATATTCTAAATGCATGATTGGTCAATTGGTAATCACGTGATAAAATATAATTTCACTAGGAAAAACAAATCTCTGTCAGTGCTCCGAATATGTTTTTTTTTTCTTGGGCAGAACTGCGCATGCTCACTCAGTCACTGTTCATTGACAAATTTGTGTCAAATTCGAGTCCTTGACCTTGTACAGACTGCTCATAACCTCGTAAAGAAGGGATATAAAACAAATATACCAAGCATTTGGTTCGAAATTATAGTGGAAATTATGTATCTTCGGAGGGACTGGCATTAGTAACTATTTAAAAAAGAGTACTATGCCAGTCCCTCCTCAGATAAATAATTTCCACTATACTTTCTCACAGCTTGGTCACATTTCCCATACGTGATCGTATAGTGATATCAAAACACATTTTATAATATTGTATAACAATATTGTAATTTTTTTCATAAAGAACGGTATGGTGGCTCTATGAATGGTTATAATTATCCCATTTCTCTTCTTTAAGTTTTGCAAACATAAGCGGAATTACATTGGTGGGGTAATGACATTGTGCAAGGTCGAATGCGGAATCCCCGTACAAGGCCACATACAATTATTGGATTCCCCATATAAAGCCGCATACACAGAGCATGCTGGGAATCCCCAGTAACTGTATTATAATCATAGCAGCATGGCATATGCCATTTATTGCAAGTGGAGCGTCATAATATTACTGATGTGGACAGTGATTTCAAATTATATTGCGCAAGGTATAGGACTACAGCCTTCGATTCTCTCCGTATACAGACACTAGGAATACCCAGTATTCATGTTATCCCGGGGGGGGGGGGGGGGCACTCGACCCCAAAAGTGGTGGGTATATAGGCCTATGTGCCGCCCGCGCTAAAAAAAAGGGCTTCGGAACGAGCGTATCATGAAAAAGGATGGTCTTCGGAACTACTAACATTTTTTAAAACGGGGCTCTTTGGAACTGGATTACAATATACAATGATGCTCCGGAACTGGGCATCGTTTCACGAAACCGTCACAAGCACAAGTTCACCGACATCCTATTGAAACGCATGTTAATTTTAATACACGCGTTTCAATGGGATCTCGGCGAACCCCCACCTATATTATTTACCTGCGTTACGTTTGTATAACAGGTAAATGTTGTTTGTCTCGTTAATGTATGCATACTTATGCTTGGTAAGGGTTGTTGTCCAAGAGTAAGAAGTGATTATGCAAGAATGTTTTCCGCAGGTGGTGCGGGGCATGAGCATAAGGGTGTGGTAGAACATGTTTGAGGAGTCATTCTAGCATCACGACAAATTTTAAATTTGTTTTTATTGTGAAAGTTGTGAAATTTTTATTGTGCAAAAGTGGATCCGAAGGTTTTTCAGAGTTTTTTCTTCTTGAGTTTTATCTCTGGTTTTTTACCCTGGGCCTACTTGTCGCAGAATACCTGTTAGGGCCTATTCAGTTGTGGTTATAACATTTGTGTATATGTACAGAACTATTTCGAAAGCGCATTTCGCAATCGCATCGATATCAATTAAACGAGCGGATCCTAGTCGTTGGGCAAGGCTATCCCATTAATATTTGATGGTATAAAAGCGTGTTTAATGTGTTGTGTCATGTACGTATAAGGAGTTCAGGTACGAGGATTAGGAAGGTTTGAATTGAGAAGTTATTTTGCAGGAATTATAGAAAAGACTGGCTGTTTGATGAAACGCTACCATGGTTCCCACACACAAGCTCCCATACGCTAGTTGTGTGTGGCAAGTCTATGGTGTCTTCGAAGCGAAACGGGCCGGGGCGGCCGGCCGGAACGACGGAATGAAAAAAGTGGTGCATTGGAACGGTTTTCTCTCTTCTTTTTCTCAACAAGAAAAAAATGGTATGCTTTGGAACAGAAATTTGAGTGTAGAAATAGGGGTCTTCAGGGCGGCACATACCCACCGCACACTGAGTGCCCCCCCCCCCGGGGGGGGGGGGGGGGGGCGTATCTATGAAACTAACAAAAGCCTATAGTAGCAATTGCTAGCAAGCAAATGTAAGGATGTTCTTCTTTCAAGAAAATGTTTCCACGTGACTAGTAATTACGTGCTTGCATAGAAAGAATTGGTTTTAATTTATCAATTTATCAAGCATTTGACGTTTATTTATCACAGGGGATCAGTCGTTTTTCTTTCTCTTGGATAAATTACACTTTACAGCACGTACCTCATTTGGAAAAGAAAACAAAATAAATTCAATCAATCATAAAATATTCTGTCTTATATAACAGCAGCATGATAAAATCAATCAATTCTAAAGATATACTGAGGTTGAAATAAAATCTTTTCGCATGTACGGACTATTAGTGGAGTAATTATACGAAAATAACACAAATTGCAACAGAAAATATTTCAACTGCCCTTATCTCATGAATATGCACTTTATAACACAATTATAGAAAGTCCTAAGGAATCCGAGTGGTGGAAGGTATAGAAAAATACCGAAATCTGTAATAATCATTTTCGATTTTCGGCCATCATGCATAAGCACGAACAGGGCCAATTATTGTTCAACTCGTTTTCATCTAGACACGCGCCCTGAGCACATTATTTAGTTGTTAATTTGTTTCACAACAAACAGTGTAGTAAATTCACCCAAAACCACCATCTTCTTTTTCCCTTATACAGTTTCTTTGTTTTTCCTCTCTGTCTTCTTTTTAATTTCGTATGTATTTTCTTTATTTTTATTCTCTCTGTCTCCTTTTTAGTTGTGTATGTATTTCTTTGTTTTCTTCTCTCTATCTTCTTTCAATGTCTTTATGTATTTCTTTGTTTTCCTCTCTGTCTTTCTTTTTTAATTTCTTATGTATTACTCTATTCTTATTCTCTCTGTCTCCTTTTTAGTTGTTTATGTATTTCTTTGCTTTCCTCTCTCTATCTTCTTTTAATATCTTAATGTATTTCTTTGTGTTTTTTCTCTCTGTCTTCCTTTTTTCCTGATGTATTTCTTTGTTCTTCTTCGCTCTTCTTTTTTCCATTATGGATTCCTTTGTTTTTCTTTTCTCTGTCTTCCCTTTTTCCTTATGTCTTTCTTTGTTTTTATTCTCTATATCTTTTTTTTAATCCTTTATGTATTTCTTTGTTTTTCTTCTCTCTGTCTTCCTTTTCCTTATGTATTTCTTTGATTCTCTTCCCTCTGTCTTCCTTTTCAGTATGCACAACACTTGCGTCAAAGACGGGCGAACGACTAATAAGAGAATAGGAAAATCACTGGCCTTGCTGTGCGGGGCTTATAAAGTAACAATCAACAATTTTAACGCTAAACCGTTATAACGCTTTCGCATCAATTTACTACACTGACAAAGCAACGTGTGCCGTATTGTGCTCAACTTGAACGAAGTCTGCCGAACAATTTTATTTATCCGTGATTCTGAGTAATAGCTTACAAGGCCACCCTCTGATTACAGCAAATAAGTGTATGATGATTGTCATGTAAGATGGAAATGATAACATTGCATAATTATGAGCAGAGAAGAGAGAAGGGGAGCGAGAGTGAGAAATAGAGATGAAGAAAGAGAGGGAGAGAGAGAGAGAGAGAGAAAAGGGGTGGGGGCTAGAGTGGAAGAGTTAATAAATTTAAAGCCTCCGTCACAAATACCATTAAGAACTGCTACGAACGCCGTACGAACGATTTTTAGACCATTTCGAAAGATCTTCTCAAGAAGGCCGTACATAACCAGCGTTCGCAGACCGTAAGTTCGCAACCTGGTCGATGGTCTTGTCCAAGATTTTTTCAACGTCGTACGAAACACCCTCTTTGTAAGGAGGCCGTAAGAACGTCGTAAGAACCGTGTAAGATTTTGTAGGGTCGAGAAACAATTCTAGAAGCCTTAAATTCTTACGATGATGGTAAGAACACCTTAAGCTGTTCATAGAGGGCTCTTACGAACGGAGATTCGTACGGCGGTCTTACGAGCGACTCTTGGCATTTGTAATTTGTGCAATTTTTGAGTTTTAGGGGGTATAAAGCCCAAAGCCTCTACTTGCAGATGCAGCGTAGTCTCCTTGGCACTAGTGTCATCTTGAAAGTGTCAAACTTTCAACAGTCACAGAATTTTTTCGACAGTACACAGCAGCGACTTTTTGCAACTCGACGAAATATACAAAAAAATCGTAAGATCTTCTTACGAATGACTTGAGAGTGTCATGAGTTGCACGTAGGACCATCTTGCGACAACAAAAATCGTAAGATGGCCATAAGTCTGACGAAAGAATGACTCAAGGCATTCTTACGAAAACGTACGAACTCTAGAGCCATTGTATAACCGAATTAGATACAGCAATAGGAAGAGTGCTATAGATCATATTAAAACAATATCATCCCTTCAGATATTTAACACTGTTTTTAAAGAAATGTATTGTAATTCAAGAGGAGAGTGGCAACCTATTGATTGTGATACGGCACGTCTATTTTGCCACCAGTGATTTTACACGCGTCTTTGTTCACACAAAATGCTTCTTTTTTTTTTAACCAAATAATTTAATTCAACCAATTTGTAGCCTATTTTCCATTTTTATTACATCACAGCTGTTGGACTGCATTAATGTCGTACCAAATCAGACAGTCATGTAATAGCAGTGGCGGATCCAGGCACGGGCCGGAAGTGCCCCCCCCCCCCCCACCTTGGAAGAAAAGTATGCATTTTGACCATAAAGGATCCGCCCTTTTGTCGATTGCCCCCGCCCTCCCCCCCCCCCCCCCTTTTTAGAATGAAACCCTTTTTTGTTTTGTTTTGTTTGTTTTTTTCTAAAAATCAAGTTTTAGTTGCATTTCAGGAACAATTTTGAAGACCAAAAACAGTGAGCTTTTTTGTCAAACAGTGGAGCGTTTCATCAAGCGTTTTGTCAGTGATTTTTACTGACAAATTTGCTCTCAGCCAATCAAATGCAAGGATTTCATTAGCTTATAACAGTTGTCGGTACAAATCACAGACAAAACGCTTGATGAAACGCTCCCCAGACCTCTAACCACTGCTTGGGCATATCCCAGGATATCTTGCAAGGGCGAAAGGGCGATTACAATCGAGTGTACGCAGTTCATCTCCCTCTCTTTGTAATATGAAAATACGCGTTTAAGTCTGTGACGGTCGTGAAGGATATGTATATATAGCGCACGCAAACTTTGCGTGGATAATTGAATAAAACCTGTTAATAATTTATTCTCTCTGTCTGTGATTTTACAATGATTTTTCTGATGATCGACGTATCAAATTAGGGTCTGTGCTTGCAGACTATACATGAACCATTGTTCGCATGTATTATAAAGTATGTGCTTCCCGTATACGAGAAATACTAAATACACTGGGAATCCCAGCATCATTCAATTATGGACACATTCTTCATTTGTTCGATGAAATATGTTTACCCCCCCCCCCCCCAAAAAAACAACAACAACAACAACAACAACAACAAAACAAAACAAGCAAACAAAAAACAAAAACAAAACAAAAACAAAAACATAAACAAACAAACAAACAAACAAAAACACATGTCGAACGGGGCATATTGCACGGGATTGCCCAGCCCAGTACGTGAATTTCAGTTAAGTTAAATAAATATTGCATCAACGTTCGATTAAAACTTCAAACATTAATAACATGAATGCCGGACCAATATTCATGTTATTATTCATCCTAACCATGGTAACATCATAGCGTCATACCATCACGAATGTGAAAGCTGCTGTTATCCTTTCTCAATTCACTCCATTTTGATTGTGGTGACTTTGCCTTTAATTTACCCTTATGATAGAACAATCCCATGGGGGATAATGTTTGACTGCGTAATAATAATAGTAATAATAAGAAGAAACTGCATTTTTGTAGGGTCCTTTGCGCTTTTAAGAAAAGAGAAAGAGAAATGAATACTAGACAGATCAAAGGGGAAGAGCATTCTTGTTATTTCAGATTTAAAACTGATTCTAATATGTATATCAACTGCACTAGAGTCCTGTGATTTAAATAAATATATATAGAGAGAGAGAGAGAGAGAGAGAGAGAGAGCGCGCATGCAGACAGACAGACAGAGGGGAGAGAGAAGGGAGCAGTAAAATAGTAAAAATAAGGAAACAGAATAAAGAGAGATAGAGACAAAGAGGAACAGGTAAACGAGGAAACAACATACACAGATTCATAATTACATTGATAACCGCAACTGCAATAGTGCAAATCATTGCAAAGAAGACATATGCCCCAAAGGAAGAGAGAGAGAGAGAGAGAGAGAGAGGGGAGAAAGAGAGAGAGAGGAAGAGCTGGAAAGTAAGAGTGAGAAAGTTTTACAGTGAGAGAAGAGAAGAAAAACAATGGGAGAGGGGAGTAGTAGAAAATCAGAAGGAAACAATGTCACATCCTTCAAGTTACAAAGCAAACAATACAAATTACAATTACTGATTAGTTGTGAAATTAGTTTTACATTTATCAACAGAGCCACGACTATACCCAATATTGACGCCTGGGTCATACCTACCAGTTTATTTATTCATTTATTGTTCATTTTGGCATCATACATCAAGATAAAACAATATATTCATACATACAAGAAAAAAAAATAGATGAAAACACTGGTTACGCCAGCTTGGCTGCCTGGATGTGGAATTGGATAAACTAACCAGTCGATTACTGATCCCCCCATTCCCTTATTCTTAACACTGGGACCATCTGGTTTCTGATCCCCCATTCCCTTATTCTTAACACTGGGACCATCTGGTTTCTGATCCCCCATTCCTTATTCTTAACACTGGGACCATCTGGTTTCTGTAAGCAATGGGTTAATTACCAGGACCCACAGGTCTTCCTCCCCGACCAATCTAGCACAACCAGGGGAAAAAACATTTAAGAATATTACAAATACATGAATGAATGAATGAATTTATTACCCTTTCTGAAATAAAATATATGAAACATATTTCCATGGTATTTACAAATGTAAATAGTAATGTGAGACCACGAAATAGCTGGAAAGGCTAATGAATATGTGCTTATACCATAACAACTGAGGTCTTACAATATTAAGCAAAATGTACTACGGTATCTATAAGGTTTTTGCAACTTGAAATACTGGCAAGAATTTCATGTATAGACAAACACAACAACACTCTAAAGGAAAAACACACGAAAATTAAGTATACACACAATAATGTAGAAAACTAAAGGATAGAAAACTATAAGATACATATACATATACATATTCAACATAAGAACATGAACCTTGCATGTATTCTCAATTTGAAATTGTGAATTATGTGATATCAAGGATATTTAAAACCAAATTGACTACATGCATGTCTTGTGGATGAGAGTAGATATTAATTTGATGAACTATTATAATTGACATAAACAAATTGTTTCTATTATTCTTCAGCCAGGTGAAGGGTATACCTCTTATATGTTGATCACAAAATCAAAATGCAATTAATCAATGATAACATATGAACAATAAAAAACTACAACAACAAATCAAACAAACAAAACAATACATCTAAAAGGACACATGACAGACCAATTTTTTTCAATCTATTTTCCCAAGAAAAAGCACGAGAATCAAACTTTAACTACTGTTTTATAAGGGTTTAGGAAATTCACCTGCAATTGTGCTTTTTAGCATGCCATAATATAAATTGAGAAAATTAACTGTACTTATTCGAATAAACCTGAAAAAATTATTGCTAATTCACTGATTAATTGTATTATGTAGAATTGTTACTACACCATAATTGTCTCTTTAAGAAAGGTTAATACTTTTTCGGAACACAATTATACTCCCACGTACACGCAGGCAGACAGCTGATTTCTTTACTTGCTTTGTATAAAGTTACTGACTTGAGAGTTGATATTTTGCTGCAACATATAATGAATACAATGATGATTATACATGTCATATACATAAGAATATTAATACTCACTTGGGTTGGTACTTTTATAATAAAAATACACGAATACTGCAGAATGAAAGAGATGATATGGAATATAAATCAGATTATTGTTATATCTACAATAACAAATATATTTTTTTAAACATGTCATAAATTTCGCCTTTTTTTCAAGAAAAATACAACAATGAAGTCTATATGCTCGTTATATATATATATTTATATAGGGAGGACAGCTCTGGGGAACTTTGTTACGCAACCATTAATCTCTCTTTCCTTTCACATTATATTTTTAGAAGTTTTATTCAGATATGTCGGTGTTATGTGCTCATGCGTACAAAGTTTGCATTTTCTATCATAATAAACTCATTCCTTTAGAGAAGCAACACATGTATGTGAAACAAGACATATATAGCTGATATCATATTCAATTACACGACCGGCGAAGTAAAATATCTATTCTAGGTATGCTGTATTATCTAGAACAATACATTTTCCCCAATTGTGTAAAGAGTTACTTGACATAATAGCCTGCATGTTTCATTTCTACAATGTGGGTTAAAATTTTACCTAGCCCCTTTTCGAGTGAGCGTTTGATATATAATCATTTTACTAGAAATGCTTGGATTAAACGTTCAGATTTCAGATTCAAAATACATTTATTTCCTTCTCATAATCGAATAGAAAATGAAATATACATTCACAAAAAGAACAAGGTGGAAGGAGGCGGGGGTCCCAAGAAGCACATGGCTTGTGGTGGGGTCGCCTTTACAATAGCCTACATCTTTATGTATACAATATTATACAACATTTATAACACACACAAAAAATCGTAAACGCTTACCAGTTAATCCAGCGATGATGAGGAATGATATAACATGTGTAACAACATGGCACCGCGATGACCTCTTCATCTTTTCTGTATGTGTCAAAGTGCTACCGTGAGGTTTATTGTTGAAATATCCGTTGAAGGTGGGGATTTGAGAAGAACACTTTAAAAAGTTTTTTCCCCCTGCTATTTCTATGGCAACGGATAATGAGATAGGTCAGCACGGAGCAAAGTCGAGAGATCACCGACTCGAAAGAAAGCAACAACAGCGTTCGGCGTGGTTATGATTTTACCGGACCCCTAAAGACCCACAGGCACTCATGACGTACTCCCTTGGTATGACGTACTGGGAATTCCCACATAATAATTTTAGCTCACATGAACAGCCCTACTCATGCGTACTGATATTGGGCTCACAAAGGTCATTCGCGACCATGTCACTTATGTGTTATATCGAAGGTTGTCTAAAAATCATATTTTGAAAACACTCCGGTAGAAATCCTTTAAATTCACAGAACAGAGACAAAATGTAAGAATTTAGGCACTTTCACGGCGATTTAAAAATATTTCGGCTAAAACAAGGTTAGCTGAAATTTCTGCCCATTCGCACATACAAACAATGGAAGTGCACCAGTGATAAAATAAATCCTTTAAAAATAATAAAAGGCTAGCCATCTTCAGCTAAGGTGTAAAATTGAAAAGACTGTGTCTATAAACACGGTAGGATGCGGAAGTTAATGTCGTTTGGTTAGCAATTTGAGCGTCACTGTACTGCCCATTGCTGGATACTCCCCAGGGAGCGGAGAATGTGCATACATTGTGTGCGGGCATGCCAGTATCCGATCACCGGGGTAATTATATCTCCTTTTTAAAGCGCATTGATATAACCTTTGGTTAGGAAATGCGCTATATGAAAACAATAAATCGATTAATATTTCGAATGAATTAATTTCAAATCATCTTTACTCCGCCTCACCGGCATGCACTACGAGCGCATTTATTACTTATATGTGCTGTAATAGGTTATTTTGGGAATTTCGTGTCTCTGTGTTTTGTTTTTTTTTTAGTTATGTGAGGACGTGTATTTGCCTTGAGAAGCAATTCATTAAAAAAGGCAAAGATATTCAAAAATGACGGCAAACTGGCCTGCAATTAAACCATTGCCCACTGAAACCGGTTGGGCCATTTATGAAGCCCGCGGAAATGAGAAATTCGGTAGTCAACCGGTTAACATTTTTCCAATACCAATACCAATCAATGTATATATATATAATATATACATACATATATATATATATATATATATATATATAAGTCAATGATGAATAAGTCTACAGGCCTGCCTGTGGCACAGCATTTCAACCAGCCTGACCACAACACTGGACATTTCCAAGTAAGCATCCTCGTCAATGACTTCAAGTCAGATGCGGCCAGGAAAGAGAGAGAGAAGAACGCCTCATCCACTATCTCGGCTCTCTCCAACCTGGGGGATGAATGTATCTTTTTACTCCTTTCCTACCGTGTGATTTTCTACGTTTTCTTTCTTTCTTTCCTTCTTTCTTTCTGGTCCCTTCTTTCCTTTTCTTCCCTTTTATGTTTTTCTTCACCCTTTTTCTTTAACTCTTCTCTTCTTTTTATTTTCCTTTTCTGTTACTTATTCTCCCTTTTCTGTCTCTTTTTCCTCTCTTTCTCTCTATTTCTTCTCTCTAACTCTCTCTCTCTTTCTCTCTAGCTCTCTCTTCTCTCTAGTGCGCGCGATCCCCCCCCCCCCCCCCCTCTCTCTCTCTTCTCCCTCCTTTGCACTTTTGCTTTTGCGCATTGCGCTTTGCTGATGCTGGATGCATTTTTTAATAAAGTCATCATTCCTGATGAAGCCCTATGGGCGAAAATTTGAATTCTTTCATCTCTTAACGGTTGTCTTATTCATCATTGACTTTTGTGTATTTTTCATCAACCGACGCAGGACACTTATATTTTTTCTTTCTTTGTGGCGTCACTTGCGACCAAAATCTCGATTCTCGCGCCTATTTTTTTGTATCCAAGCAACTGCCCGCGTCTTCATAATTCACGCATCTGATTATCATTACTTTGAATGTGTTCAGTCTTTTACTTTGATAAAGGTCTGTGACCGAAACGTCAGTAAATTTTACGTCTTGCGGTGTTTTTATTTCAGCATAATTGTTTGCTATCTATTTCAACACACCGACGCAGAACCTTCTTGATTCTTGTTCAAAAACTCACCTGCCCCCGACAAAGGAATTAATTAATAAGGATGAAGATTTGTCAATCTGTCGGTCAATTGAATCTGGTGTCGCCGAAACCACTAACCCGTCCCCGTGGTCTAGTGGTTAAGGCATTGGCGTTCTAAGCCAACGACCCGGGTTCGATTCCCGGCGGAGACATTTTTTCAGCCTTTGCAAAAAATTTCAAAAAGGGAAGGACAGCTCTGGGGAACTTTGATTTAAGCTACGCAACCATTATTCTCTCATTTCTTTCACATTTGTATTTATTTCCACGAGATTTGCCAAAGCTGTTGTATATGTTATTTCCTTACACAAATGTTAATAATACTTATTCTAATGTATACATGTATTCAAAGCATTCGCTTGGATCCAGCTGAGGCACTAGCGGCTTGTCTTGTTCAAAAACTCACCTGCCCCCGACAAAGGAATTAATTAATAAGGTTGAAGATTTGTCAATAAGCCAGTTCGGGGTTAGCGCATGGTATAAATGACCCCAAATATCCACAGATATTTTAGACATGGAGGGTCCCTTTATGTGCACTTCAGAAAAATAACTCTGGGAGTGATAGAGGTGCCTCATGAATAGCTTTTGTTTCCATCTTTAAAAAGAATACTTCCACCTGGATATCATGGAATGCACCATTAGTGCATAATTGAAAAATGATTACATGACATTCATGAGCACATATCGAATATTAGTGTCAGTGGGTTTTAGAATTTTGTACAGATGACCTTTATCTGCTCATGCTCAGATTGCATCTCCGAAGTGGCTTATCTGTCGGTCAATTGAATCTGGTGTCGCCGAAACCAC
The DNA here is from genome assembly GCA_025617745.1 of Heliocidaris erythrogramma. Taxonomy (NCBI): domain Eukaryota; kingdom Metazoa; phylum Echinodermata; class Echinoidea; order Camarodonta; family Echinometridae; genus Heliocidaris; species Heliocidaris erythrogramma. The sequence goes on from CM046863.1 coordinate 38,103,305, forward strand.
TAACCCGTCTCCGTGGTCTAGTGGTTAAGGCATTGGCGATCTAAGCCAACGACCCGGGTTCGCTTCCCGGCGGAGACATTTTTTCAGCCTTTGCAAAAAATTTCAAAAAGGGAAGGACAGCTCTGGGGAACTTTGATTTAAGCTACGCAACCATTATTCTCTCATTTCTTTCACATTTGTATTTATTTCCACGAGATTTGCCAAAGCTGTTGTATATGTTATTTCCTTACACATATGTATATATATATATATATACTTATTTTTATATATATATATATATCCCGCTCGGTTCCGCCTGTGATTTTTTTTCACAGCACCGGGCAACCTATCACACAGCAGTAGCGTTGTCACCCCCTGTGGGCCGTTGGAGACAAATTGAATAAATTTATTATGACATATATATATATATTTATATAAAGTTTATATGTATACTCTTCCTTCCTTTGTGGCGTCACTACCTAGCGCCTACATCATGCGTCGAGCTTACTTTTATTATTTTATTATTTGTATCTTGGCAACTGGCTTATTAATTTTGGCTTCAGATAGTTTATTTTCAGTCTTACTTTGATAAAGGTCTTCGACCGAAACGTCAGTCCAAATTCTTGGATCATGCGGCGTTTTTATTTGACTCCTGAGTATTTAATCTTTCTTTGATATATACATGTATATATTTTATATATATATATATATATATATATGACGAATTATTTCAAGGACTTTGGAGACAAATGATCCACAGCATTTTTTTTCATTATACATGTATATATTTTACATATTATACATGTAGGGCGCATGTTATACATAATTTGTATATATATATATATATATATATATATTTATATGACGAATTATTTCAAGGACTTTGGAGACAAATGATCCACAGCATTTCTTTTTCATTATACATGTATATTTATACATATTATACATGTATATATATATATATATATATATATATATATACAAGTTGGCCTACCAGTCCGCCACAAACGGTGATGAATATTCAAACTAAGTTGACTTTCTTATTCTGGCTTTTATTTTAAAAAATCTTTAGGCGTCTAACAGATTCAAATTCAAATTTTAATTATTTATTAATATAAAATCATTACACGGTTGAAGTGCATGTAATCTAAAACAAACCAGAACCAAAATAATTAAAGTATATAAGGAATTCATATCAACACAAAACTCTAAAATAATGGTACTAGAAAAAAAAGCAAGTTATATGATAAGGAAAAAATGAAAGCATCTGCAGTCAGATCCAACTCCGAAACACCGAGCACAGCTAAAAACCGCGAATGACGCATGATGACTATAGAGCTCTCGTCGTTCAATGCTACTAAAGTGCGTATAAAAGGCATGGGGAAAATCTTGCAAAGTCAACATGCTGTCGAAATATATTTTTTTTTAAATAATGCTGCGGATAGATTATTTCAAATGTTTTTCACTTGACAATTATATAATAATGAATTATTTCAAGGACTTTGGAGACAAATGATCCACAGCATTTTTTTTTCAAAAATAAAATGTCTTACTTGGTTGACTTCCCAAGATTTTCCCTATGCCTTTTGTGCACACTGACTCGCATTGAACGATGAGGGCTCTATATTCATCATGTGTTTAATGTACGCCGTTTTCAGCGTTTTTACATGTGATCGGTTTTTCGGAGTTGGGTCTGACTGATGGGAACAAGTTATAATAAACGTGTTTTTGTTGTTATATATAATAAAGCAATTTAAAAGATGTAAAGTGTCTCCTGATTGCAAAATGCTGTGTTTCTATATATTTCTATTTATTTCTGTAAACCTAAATAACGAGATAACCGTGAATGATAATAGACCACTTATAAAGCAACTTAAATATATATGCAAGAAAATGCTTTTTAAATCAATATTCTGAATATCGTTACTGGAAAAACAGTCCACAAATATCAGGATAAAAATATTGTAACTACTGAAACAAATTTTTAAAAAGGCTCAATAAAATATAATTTAAAAGGATGAAAAGTGTCCCCTGCCAGCAAAACATAAACATGGCATGTTTTTACATTTTGCTAAATTATTTCCAATATAGCTTTAATTCTTTAAAACTCCTGTCTAAATATAATGAAATGAAATTGGGGAAGGTAACCGCATGAATACCGTAATTACTATATATATAAAAAAAGAAGAAGATATCCACACCCCAATGGAGAGTGTTGCTTCAGTGCATAGGTTGTCAACAGTGTCGATGACTTGTTTGCGTGTACTCGCTGCTAGTAGCTGAATTACGAAAGCCGGTTAAGTTACGACCGAGTGCGCACCTTTTCCCCGATAGCTGCAAACACAGCAGCTGCAGATGCAGAATGAATAAACACACACAAGTTTGAAAATTTACATAATTAATGACTTCAAAAGACATTCATGATGCTCAGAAACTCAGAATCGAGAGGGACAAATATTACTATTACTACTACTACTACTACTACTACTACTACTACTACTACTTACTACTGCTACTACTACCACCACCATATACTTATATCTAAGTCTATACCAAACGAAAACTGACCCACGGGCTATTTAAAAAGGGTTAAACAATGTTTTTGTTAAATAGTTTGTATTTAGACAAGTCATGTAATGAAAATGTTGTAAGTATGTGTTGTTCTTAATATTAATATTTGAGGTAACACTAAGTGTCTAAGAAACAAACAAACAAACAAAAATGCAACGATACTTTTATTGGCAGCATCCTAAAAACCCCTCCTCAAGCGCTGGTAATGCAGAATTATATCCCAGAATTTGAAATGAAACTGTACCCTTAGGTACGTTATAAAAATAGCGAATCAATAAAAAATAATGTAAATGGGAACCTGACCCTAAAACATGCCATCTGAAAATAACAATGAAAAAAGAAAAGAAAATCCGAAAAGAAACGGGTCCTTACGTCACTTGGTGGAATATGATCAAAGATTACATAACCTTAATTATATAATTCTCATTAGCATAAAATCAGAATTTTTCACCAAATTATTAGTGATATGGGAGATATGGTATGAGTTATTCCTAGTTTAACACAATACTATAATTTCAATTGCATGTGCATCGTGAATAGTAAGTACATACATCTTGCATTGTATTTTATAACGAAAACCGAAGGGTTTACGTCACGTTTGTTAATTTATATTTTGTAATCATGGTAATTGCTCGCAGTTCCAGTGGTTGCCTTATCTATAGTTTTCATAGACAAATGATGATGCTAATTATTATAATAATGATGATAATGACAATAATATAAAAATAATGATATTAAAAATAATTATACAATAACTTGTACCAGATAAGAAGAAGCAGTAGCAGAACAACGATGGATGATAGAGTGGGTACAACAATTATAAAGCGCATTTTCCAGAAATGGTCGTCACTGGGTTTGTCTGTAGGACATTCTGTACAGTTTCCCGAGCATGGAAAAGCTGAAGATGTGGGAACAAATGGAATGTCTGTCCGTGGAGCTGAAAGTGAAATTGAAATTGAGGATTTATTGTCCATTCCGAAATTTGCTTTCACTGGTACAAAATTTCATGAATTTGCAAAGTACACAATATAATCACAATTGGTTACAGTGTTTGCTAAGCCAAGCATTTACAACATAATAAACAAATTGGTAAGACATCGGTAATTGGCCATATATACAACTAACCTGTGTCTGAATCAGAGAGAGAGAGAGAGAGAGAGAGAGAGTGAGGAAATTTAGGTGTTTGAAGGAAGGGTAGAGTGGTGTCGTAGTCGAGTGGTTTAAACACTTGACTAAAGATGGGAAGGTCGTGAGTTCGAACCCCGGCGCGGCACTAGTGTTCTTTAGGAAGACATTAATCTACATTGCCACTCTCCACCCAGGTGTTTAATGGGTACCGGCAGGAATTAATTCCTTGAATGCTGTGAGCACCGAAATCGGTAGCCTAGCTAGAGCCGGGGTAATATTGGAGCGCATTGAGCACCATTCAGGGTGGATATGAGCGCTATATAAATATCCAATATTATTATTATTATTATTATTATATAGGTACAGCAGGGAAGACAAGGAGGGAAAGGGAAAGCAAGGTACATGTATTGGAAATAAGAAAGCAGTCATATGATACATACAGAAGAGTATTTTAACCCATTGTCTACGGGAACCGGGTGGCCCCTGTTTTAAGCCTATGGGATTGAGAGAATTCAATAGTCAAGGGGTTAACTCCTTGCAGTAACAGTATAGGAACAATTAATATCATCTCTTCATTATTGTATGCAATGGGAGCATTGAAGCTTTATAGCGAAACATAGCGACACGTAAAGACGAGGGAAGGACGCATAGAGCACACTGCCTGTGCATCTAAATTACAATCAGACTTATCTGAATAATAACAAATTACATTAGTTTACTTAAAAGTGTTGAGTTGGATACTAATTCTACATCCTTCTACTTTGTTTATGCCTCTGTGGAATAAGATTATGCTTTTGAGCAATTTTATCATTTCCGTCTTTCCTGCGTTTTAACGCTACATCAGGTTTCGCGAAGAAAAAAGGTGACGGCACAATAATTTACAAAGCAAGAATCTAATGGATTCTAAACTTAGATTGTATTACATTTCTAAACAAAACTAATAGTAATAATGCACCCCCCCCCCCCCGATCATTCCTTAGATTATCATTCTAAATGTGAACGAGTACTACGAGACGGCCAAAAATCCGCACGGTGTGATTTTCAGTGAGAGCTAAGGTGAGAGTATAGTAAAGGATCCAACCGCATAACCAGGATTTCATTTTTTTTTTTTTTTTTTTTTTTTTTTGGGGGGGGGGGAGGGCGGTTGTGGGGCACGCTAGGAGTGCGAAATTGGTGATGAGCACGCAAGCGTGCGCCCCAGGGGATGGGTGCAGGGAGCAGGGAGTTTCCTCTCTCCCGCGCGAAGCGCGAAATTTAGCAAATTTGAGAGAAAGACAAACGACTCGTAGTAAACAGTTTTTTTAGGCGAAAAGTTATAGTTCGACGCCCTGACTACTTTCCAGTTATTTGGACGTAATCTGTATGTAACAGGGGTGGGTGCAGGGAGTGGGAGTTTCCCACTTCCCGCGCGAAGCGCGAAAGCTCCGATGTTTTAGCAAATTTGAGAGAAAGATAACGGCTTGCATTTTTTTAGGCGGAAACTATTTCGACGCCCGGACTGCTTTTTAGTTATTTGGACGCAACATTTCACATGCAAGCTAGGGAGCGAAGCCAGTGGCGTATCTAGGGATTATGACGCCCGGGGTAAAAAGTGAAGTTAGCCCCCCCCCCCCCCCCCCCCCCCCCCCCCCGCCCGAATGCTTAAACCTATCTACATTATTGTACAAGCGAGGTTGCAAAGCGACCAGCGGCAAATCTTTCCATTTTTAACTCTAAAAAACGCATTTTCCCAGGAAATTTTGCATTTGACAACTGGCAGCTGAGCAGTAGAGAAGCTCGAATTTTAATCATTGATTCTATTCACACTTCTTCAATCGGCAGCAGAACTACCAACAACCCTATAGGCTTGAGAAAGAGTCGAGAAATTCAGCAAGGCAATCAGAAGTTGAGATTTCTTTCAAAAGTTGAACCTTTGCAAATGCTGTTTTATACACTTTATCCCATATTGGGAGCGCAATATTTAGCAGGAGTCATATGAAACTTACATGATATAGCGAGCAAAGCAATTACATCTTTATTTTTCAAACTTTTGAACCCTTTAAGCCATTTTTAAGAACTATATACTATGGGAGCGAAATTACGAAATCCTGAAAGAAAATAATTATGCGGGGGAGCAAAGCGACCGACCTTTGGTAAATTTTCGCGTTTCAAACCTTCAAACACTACATTTCTCGTGCATTTATCCTGCGGATTTGTGGGCGCGTTATGCATATAGATTATGATTTTTCTTAATTTCCCCTTATTTCTCTTTATCTCCTTTGCGTTTTTTTTTTGCGCCTCATCCAAGTGCTGCCGGGGCACGTGCCCCCCTGTCCCCTAGATACACCACTAAGCGAAGAGACCGAGCGGGGGTGGGAGGGGGTATCCCCTTCCTACATCAAGGAATTTTTCAAAAATCTGTCTATGAAACTTGCATTTTAGAGCATCCCAAAATGGTTTTCAATGAAAAAGAAGGAATGCACGGATCAACGCCAATGGACGGAACCCCTTAATTGAGAATAACAATGCAAACGAACGAATTTTCTTCGATATTTTCGCATTGAAATCATGGCATTTCTTATTTCCTTACTTCTAATCATTAAAGAATATGATTGTATTTCAAGATAAAACATCATGAGTTTGGATAATTATTAGTTTTAAGTTAATGTATCATAATTCTTATTTATTTTATCCAAAAATATTGGCGGTGGGGGGGGGGGGGGGGGGGGGGGGAGGTTGATAATACAGGCAATCCCCGACCTCATTTTTTTTAATTTTTTTATTATTTTTTTTTTGGGGGGGGGAGGGGGATATACCCCCATCCCCCAGGATCAACACCCATGGTAACAGTGGTGGGTGCAGGGAGAGGAGAGTTATTCCCCCCCCCCCGAAAACTTTGACGTTTTAGCAAATTTTGATAGCCAGATAACGGCTTGTAGCGCCTTTTTTCTCTCACCCCGCCTTTTCGCTCTCGCTTTTTTTTTTGGTTGTGGCTGAATAGGGGGGGGGGGGCATGACCTTCGGTACCCCCCTGTCTGCGCCAGTGATCGTCAATATATATTTTTAATTTTCTGAAGGATTATAAAATTTGTATATGTAATTTTTAAAACAAATGAAAGCGCCAAGTAATCTGTAAGCAACAATATTTGCACTTTCTTGTAAACCTTTGTTTTTTTATGTAGCTTTTCATTTTCCATTACGACCCGTGGCACGTGTTGTAATTGAATTCCCCATTATTTTAGAATAAAAGCGAGCAGCTGCATTTATAATAAAAATAGATAAATAAATAAACAAATGTGCTTGATTAGTGTACAAAGATTTGGGACGATATGATCCGTATTTTGTCATCTTGCACTATTTCTCCCGAACAGAGAGCTGCAATAGACTTCAAGTTTTAAACCATTTTTTCCAAAAGTAACTTACCTGTGTTAAGAACATGCAATTATAATGAGTGATATATCACTTTTAAGCTGAAAATACCTTGTTGTAAAATCAGATCTAAACACACCCCAAAACATATATCGTGACGTTTAAGTGGTATTGTGATGCTGTCTCACAAATAGAGAGAGGTAGAGAGAGGAAGAGAGAAACACTATCCTGTTATTGTTGATATGATGTAATTTTTAAGGAGCTCTTTACATAATAATGTATGCATTCATTTTAGTACGTTTTTGTACTCGGATTATACCTATGGTCATTAAGGGCGCCATAGTATGTTCGTATCCGCCGTAGTTCTGGTTCAGCAGAAATAACCACATTAAAGATTAAAACAACAACAAAAAACAGCAAATAGTAAAACAACAGAATGTCTAGGTTTAAGTGTTATAGATGATTTTCAAATTGAACGCACCATGGTCATCTGTTGACTGTCTTATTTCTGGACTCATTTCTCCTTGCCTGCCTGAGCAGTGCAGAATGGTCACACTTATGTAGTAAAGGGTGTCGGCATCTAGCCGGGCAATCGTGTACCGGTAGACGTTCTCCTCTTCATTGGCGGGAGCGAATCCGACATTCGACCATGAAAGTGAAGAAGGAGATTTCAGATTGACGATGTATCCGCACACGGGTCCGTCACCGTCGTAATCGTCCTCCCATTCAATCTCGATCGATGATGTAGTAACGTTTCGTATTTCAGGTTGTTTTAAGAGCCGTGGTAGGGCTGTTAGATATGAGTATATTAAATAGGTTTTACATAAATAGAAAGAGAGAGAGAGAGAGACAAGAAAAGGAGAGAGAGAGAGAGAGAGAGAGAGATATTAAAAAGAGAGGTTGCATTTTAGTCATATTTTGATCTTCAATATATAGTCGTTTACAGGCACTGTTTACATTTTCAAGGGTTTATTTTAGTAGATCAACAGCCAAGGAGACCGACAGCCCACGAGGCCGAACGTTCGAAACTACGGTATAGACACTATTGTGGGCTATCGGCCTTGTGGGCTGTCAGTCTCGTATTCTTTAATCCATTTAGGAGGCTTTTAATGTTTATGGCTATGACTTAATAAACTGCCTGCCCTAAAAGTAGATGTAATTCCAAAAAGCTGAAATTGACATCCGATAGAATAAAGAAAATTTATCAAAATATATAAGTATTCTATATAAATAAAAATCGATTATTATAGCATTAATTCAATATTTAATTAGATGCTTTAGACATAGAGAACATAACAATTCAGGATGGCACATAACAACCTCCATGCTAAAACAAGAGCTCTTAGTGAGTACAGAAAAATGCCCGTAAATAAATATTTATTTAGTAACTGCAGATATGAAATTTTCATTCTATTATAATTAAGAGAAAATGCAATTTTGCTTGTCTTGACAATCTAACTTGTGCATTGAGTAGAAAATTAGAAAAAAATTATGTCAGAGTACACATGTCTTGTTTCATTTTAACCGAGAGCAATCAACATTTATTCATGAAAAAAAAAATGAAAAACTTACTTGGGTCCATAGGGTTCATACAAAAATACAGGAGCACTGTGGAACAAAAAAGACAAATTTTCAAAATTGATGAGATTCATCAAAACTGTCAACAGTTATTACTTTAATATTATAAATCGTCTGTTTTCAGTAACACGAAGAAGAAAATCCTGTTTGCATGTAAAACATGTAGAACAGGTTGTATTTTGTAATAATATATTAATGCAGATTACGATAATAAGTTTGTATTGCCACGAAATCCTTATATAAGTAAGATTTTTTTTAAGGCGGTCGGTAAAGCATGTGTCTGCATGAAATGAGTACTCTGAGCCTTTCTCGGAAGTCCAAAAATTGTTGCAAATAGATTAAATGTTTACTTTAAGTATATTTATATCGTTGGAAAGTTATTCACTTATATATGTTATATACGATATTTCGATCTATAGAGTCATCTAACACTGAGCCTGAGCGTCTTAAATCTTGTGCAGAATTTCATCTGGGTCACTTTTTTGGCAAAGCAAGATAGGCCCGATGTTAAAGGAGAATTTCCAATTCATAGATTCTGAGGAAGTTTTATAGAGTAACATTTTAAAAGAAAACAGAAAAAAAAAAATAATTGAAATGTTGCGATATATATTTTTATGACTCGTACGTTCAGAGCACTAAATCTGTCTCTTGAAAGTATTATATTTCCAATATTAATGCTATAGCACGTCTTTTGTTCCCCAACGATATAGGCTATAGCGGGTAATTAACCCTTGAAAATGCAGGGCTCTTTGGCGCTCTCTCAGCCGGGGGGGGGGGGGGGGGATAGATTACACCCCATGCGATCTAGGCCATGGAGTGACGAAAAACACACACCATGGATGTACCACCACCCCGTACCCTCACACTACCTATAACAGCACACACTCGAGTTCAATACGTACAGAGTTCAAACGTCAGGAGAAATTCAAACCACAATATATAGCCGAAGTACTGTTCATCTATGATCAATCACCCCAAGAATTATGAGTTTGTGGTATAGCAAGTAGAGATGAGTTTCAAGACCAAAGGCTCCTAAAGGGATTTTATGGAGTTATTAAGCTGCAGTTGTAATGAGGAGCAGTTCCATGCAACCTTAAGTGAGCACAAAATGTCAATATCTAAAGTAAACATCGCCACCCCTTAACATAAGCAAATGAATGTCTGTTCAGTATGCATTCAATAAATACCTGTACTATATCATCTATTACGTGACCCTGAGGGCAAATCAATTGTTAAAAATATTAGGCCTCATTTCTATTTTTAAAAATGAGGTCCTTGTACATTGCACAACAATTCTAAATTGATGTCCCGTTAACGGGATTATAAAGGTCAAATTCTGTTTGAACGCACCAAAAAAAAAATGTACTGTATATCTGTAGCATTATTTTACAATATTGTCGCAAACTTGTTATTATTTAGGGCCATGCTGATATCAAGTTCTGATTCTTAACCAACAAGAATGTACATGTTTTCTAATGTAATTATACTGTCAAAAACTACTCTAGTTGCCACCTGCATACACTTTCTATGGAGACGAACATTTTCCTTTCCCTTGAAAAATATTTTTCATTGAAAATTATATCAAACAAAATCTGTACATAAAAAACCACGTGGTCATAAAGACAGCTTTTCTTGTGTCCCTTCAGTGGTCTTTGTATGAATCGAGCCCTCATTTTATGTACGATTTGACCGATGTCCTAAAAGCTGTGCTCTGGCCATGCTGGCGACAGTTGCTCCGTGGACAAAGTCCTACACTATCCGAATTCTCTTTAACATTGTATTAAACACGATATATAACTATAACCCTTTGCTTTCAGTTGCAATCCGTGACCCTTACTATATATATATATATATATATATATATATATGTGTGCGTTTGTTTAGCATTATGTCCGAGGACATTTTCGGACAGAGAACAAAAAAAAAATCATGGCAACAATGGTCCTCGGAAGCCGGACAATAGTCCTCGAACGTCGAACAATGAATTTGTGCTTTATTCCGTCGACTGTCCGAGGACGAGTAACAATAGAGGAACAATAGTTGTCCTCGGAAGTAAAGCCATGTAAACGTGTGTGTGTGTGTGTGTGACTTAATGAATCCCAGACCAAATGTCCTTGGAGCATGATTATGTCAGGGACAACCATTCTAAATTGATTTTGTAACACAAATTATCGGTGGGTAAGAAAAAGAAGGAAAAGAAGACGAAGAAGAAGAAAACGAAGAAGAAGAAGAAGAAGAAAAAGATCAAAGAAGCTGAAGAAGAACAAGAAGAACAAGAAGAACAAGAACAAGAAGGAGAAGGAGGAGGAGAAGAAGAGGAAGCTTAGAAGGAAAAGAAGAAAAATTAGAAGAAAAGGAGGAGGAGGAGGAGGAAGAAAAAAAGCCTAATCAACAGAACCTGATAAAATCTTAGATCATGATTTTATATTACTGCGTCATATGACATCAAGCTTACTCTCGCAGTATATATCTGCAGGATAATAACATTCTATTTCACATCACCCACTGTAATGTGAATTCATTTCAAAGTAAATGCAGTACTTAACATGTTAATTTTGAAATATCAACGCCTAACTCCCTCGCCAATGTCTTCCACATGTATGTGACTTCCGGTTAAGTATTTAGTAAACTAATTAGGGATTATTCATATTTTAGTCGGTTTTTTTTTCTTGAAGTATAGATATCTATGATATTCCAGAGTTCATAAGTCTTTAAATATTTTAGTCAAAGTCGATAAACAAACTGTAATCAGAACCCAGTGGTTGGCTTATCGACTTAAGGATACTTACCGCTTAAAACAATTACAATGACCACTAGCACAGAATAGAACACACCGTGGGCCCGTTTTGAACAATCCTTTCCACTACTTGCCATGGCTTTCTATCTGTCATTTAAGGTCTTCTCCTCTAATCGTAATTCTGTATCAGTGGATAAAAGCACCATCAGCACGTCTGAAGATCATCATTTCAAACCACCAGAATAATACCAACACTTGTTGAGTTTATGTCTTACCACGGTTACGCTAAGTAAAAAAAAGTGGTCATAGTCTATAAATACGTCAAGGGATTTTTCATTTATGCCACCTGTATATAGAAGTGTTTACCGAGATTCAGATTGCGCAATGTTCTTAGACGTTGCATTTGTACCCTCTAAAATGATCCGAAATACGGGGATGGGGGGGGGGGGGGGGGGAGTTCTTAGCTCAAACGTCATCACAAAGTAGTTTTATATGAAGTTACTTCCTCCATGCTCTAAAGGAATTAATTTCAATCATTACAAACCTAAATTCAACAATTATGTCATCATATGCCATTAAAACAAACAAAACAGCAAAACAAACAAACAAACAGACAAACCTATCATAGTCTTATATTATACTGATATAGACCGTTATGCGTAAGTGGATATTGACGCGTCTTTGTTTTAGATAAATTATGTTTAAGTGAAGGAGAATAGCCGAGAAAGTGTAGATTCGTAGTTCCGAATCTACGAGGCGTAGCCGAGTGTTCAAAGGTACCCGTCTGCGCCCAGCCCTTGAAGAATGGCGACTCCCATTGCCGGACCCTGATCCCCTTCCAAGCGACGACCGTGTCACACCCTATTTCCTGGTAGGCGATGACGCCTTCCCTCTCAGAACATGGATGATGAAGCCCTTCGGTGCCCGAGGCCTTGCGCATAAGGACAGGGTCTTCAAACTACAGACACTTCCTCCTCCCTCTCCACTACTTCCCTGGACTGAGCTGCCTCTGCCTCTGGGTGTCTTCTGTAGATGATGGGGCCTCTTGTTGTGCAGGCTCCTTTCGTGCCCCTCTCTTAGCCCCACGTGTTTTCTTCTGACCCCTGCCTCTTGCTCCAGGCATTGTGATTCAAGAGTCAGTCCTGATTTAGAAAATGTCTTGAAGAAACGTCGGACCTCCTGATGACACTGAAAATTCAGAGCGAAAGAGTGAGAACTCTGTTGCCCGTACGGTTTTTATACCGGCCCCAAATTGGCCGTACGTTGCACGCACGTGCTTGCATGCGCCGTGGGTGGGACACACGAAGCACGCAAGTCACAAATATATTACACGTAAAGTATGGAAAATGACTTTCTGAAAAAAGACTATTCCACTATGGTCAAAGCCACTTTTATTTTAATGGAATTACATTTTGTTCGATAGTTTGGAAATTGCTCTACAATCTGCACGAAGTCGCTTTTCCGAATTTTTCTCTGAGCGCTAGCGGAATGATTCAAAATTCCCCCCCCCCCCCCGCCTCTATTCCCATATATATTACACGTAAAGTATGGAAAATAACCGTCTGCAAAGAGACTATTCCGCGATGGTCAAAGCCACTTTTATTTTAATGAAATTACAGTTTTTCGATAGTTTGCACCTTGCTCTACAATCTCCACCTAGTCACCTTTTCCGAATTTTTCTTTGAGCGCTAGGAGAATGATTCAAATTTACCTCCCCCTCCCCAGCCTCTATTCCTATATATATTACACGTAAAATATGGAAAATGACCGTCTGAAAAAAGACTATTCCACTATGGTCAAAGCCACTTTTATTTTAATGAAAATTCCATTTTTTGGATAGTTTGGACCTTGTACTACAATCTCCACCTAGTCACCTTTTCCGAATTTTTCTTTGAGCGCTAGGAGAATGATTCAAATTTACCTCCCCCTCCCCAGCCTCTATTCCTATATATATTACACGTAACATATGGAAAATGACCGTCTGAAAAAAGACTATTCCACTATGGTCAAAGCCACTTTTATTTTAATGGAATTACATTTTTTCGATATTATGAAAATTTCAATATGGCACGAAAAAGAGACATGATAACGAAGCTTTTCGACCTGCACTCATCAGGTTATCACGCAGGTATATAACAAATTACTTGAAATCAACTATATTATACTCGATGAACCCGGACGCAACCCAGACGCCGTAATTTCAGAACAATCGCAAAGCTTGGACAAACTCCTTTTGTCTGCACAGAAGGGGTTCCAGCGATTGAATGTAGGCGGCTTCCAGAAAGCGTAAATGCGCTGAGCTTCTGGCCCGGGACATAATTGAGAATTGATCATCGGCATAGCTTTGTGCGCAAGCTGGATTGTTCAGCAAGTGGAGACCAATCGCTGAATCGCATTTGGCTATCTTTGGTCTGTTAGCGTGCGTTTCAGATTTGCAGGCACGGACGGGCTGCGTGCGCTGATTGGTTGTACGGTTCCGAATAGTCGAGGGGACGTGTTGTTTAATGCGATCAGCCAACCGCTGAGAAGTACGGCCCACGTACCTGGCATCGCACCGGCACTGAAATTGGTAAATAAGCGCTAGGAGAATAATTCAAATTTACCTCCCCCTCCCCCGCCTCTATTCCTATATATATTACACGTAAAAAATGACCGTCTGAAAAAAGACTATTCCACTATGGTCAAAGCCACTTTTATTTTAATGAAAATTCCATTTTTTCGATAGTTTGGACCTTGTACTCCACCTAGTCGCGTTTTTCGAATTTTTCTCTGAGCGCTAGCGAAATGACTCAAAGTTGCCTCAATTCATGACTAGTGTCTATTGTATCAAATCTACATTAAAACTAAATTTTAAAAGTCGAATAAATTTTGAACACCAAAATATCTCAAACTTCTCAAAACCATATTGGTTTGTATTGAGATAGATGGTTGCCATGGCAACAGTCAGTAAGGTACTTAGGTTTGGTTGGTATCAAATGAGCGGGGTATGATTCTAAATTGATTCTACATTGTGAAGAAGATAGAAAAGTTAGTTTCGTTTAGTCCGGGTGGGGGTGCATGGATGCCCCTCTTACCGTGCTAATAAGGCTGTATTATGGATGGATATTGAAAGGTGCCCGATGGAACGTACTTTTTTGGTTGAGTATATATTTACAATTAAAGGTAGATCCCTGGTGTTTAATGAAGTTATGGTAGATTGATCAATACCATGATAGAGTCATGTTTACTTGTATTTAAGGTTAGTTAAGGATGTAGTCAAGGTTTCGAATGCATTAGGGGAAGGCAAGCTCCTCCGTGATTATGTCTAAGTAGTAAATCAATCGGCCGTTTTGAATGGAAAAAGTCATTCAGTTCATACCGGTGTTCATCCAAGATAAGGACAAATAAGGCTATTTCATCGATGCAGAATTTACCCTTGTCGTTGTATAACCAAAATTGAAATCATGAGTACCGAAAACAACATTATATTGCCGTCACTGTTGTAAGAAAATTTATCCTTAAAATGTGTGTGTGATAAACGGTTTGATACTGTAAATTGAAATCATGGGTACCGAAAACAACATTATATTGCCGTCACTGTTGTAAGAAAATTTATGCTTAAAATGTGTGTGATAACCTGAAAGCGACCTACAATATAAAAATGAATAATAATGAGACTGGGAAAAGAGAACGAAAAAGAATTGGAAAAAGCATGATAAGAAGGAAAGGGGGAAAAGGGGGCGGACAGAGATGAGGAGGGAAGCCCTTATTATTGCGAGAATAAGAACTTGAATAATTGAAAATATGAGCTTATTGCCAATTATTTTTTTTCTCTATTTAGTTTGATTTAAATAGTTTTATTAATTTCATTCTTTATTGCTAATAACCGAGTTTAAAAGAAAAGGAATATTAACTGCAGCAAATTATCCGAGAACACTATTTGAATCTACATAAAACGGTAACTTTTCAGATCATGAATCTCTTACCTAAACTTATACTGGAATACTATTATTATTATTATTATTCAGTGGTCTGTTATGACGTCATATCATCCTTGCGTCAGCAGAGCTTCAAAACGTTGTTCCGACGTTATGCCTATATCCACAACGACACGGCCAGTCAAGGTGAAACTTGGTACAGTTGCAGGACTATTAGTCATAACCATCCCTATGAATATGAATGAAGTCACATCAACTTTGCGTCAGCAAAGTGTCCAAACACTGTTCCGACGTCATAATTATTTTCATTATTATTATCATCATCATCATCATCATCATCATCCTAATTATCATTATCATCTTTATCATTGTTATCACCATTATCATCAACATTATTATCACCATTATCATCAATATTATCGCAATCATTATCATAATCATCCTCTACATCGTCATCATCATCAATGTTACGAAACACTATTTGATACATTAAAAATAGACCAACACATACTGGTTCACAAGTATATAAGTCTCGTTTACATAAGGCACATGTAATTTAGGTTTCGAAATTTAGTACCCAAAGCACAATTTAATACAACTGTTACAAGTCATGTCTATCTCTCCTTTTAGTTGCTAATTAATTCAGCCACTTTGACTGACTGCCCTAGATGTAGCACCTGGCTATGTCTTTTGTTCTAAGTCATGTATGTAGCAGGCAGCTTATTGAATGGCCTGACACAGGCCAGTGCTTTTGGGATAATTTTATTCATGTTCTTTTTAATTCAGCACAGGTTTAATGCAAGATTGGCATGTAGGTTCCTTTCATGGGTTGTTGCTAGGAGATAGTAAGGTATGGGAAATCCTAAATTCTTTGGTAGGGTGTAACATTAGGGGTGGCTAGTTTGGTCACTTGAAGCTTTGATTTTGGGAAGACAAGACCTATCTGTGGTGTCTTGCAGCAGCAGCAGCAGCAGCAGTTTGCCTGCTAGGAGTTTGCTAGGTGCAGCTAGGCGAATGGCAGCATGTTTGAGCTGCTAGTTTTAAACTGGGCGTGGCAATTCTGTGCGTTTCCAGCGTTTCCAGCGTTTCCAGCTGTCACCAGCATTTGTCTGTACTGGACAAGGAGCTGTGTTCGTGCTTCCAAGCTTCATGTCATCAGTTGAACTGTAAGTTTAATTTATTTTCCTATGCAGTAATTTTAAAGACAATTTAGGCAATATTTTTATTATCACAGAAGAAAAGTGAAATGTATAAGTGAAATGTTACAAGTGCTAAATTGTCTTGAAGCAGTAAAGCTTATTTCATTGAAGTTTAGATATTGCACAATTTTATCTTAAATGTTGATTACAAACAAGACTTATGAATAAGACTTAAAAGTGTGTCTTGAAGTATATTTCTGTGTGAAATGTTACAGATGGAGTTAAATTTAGCTTCACATGTTTGTAATCATTAATGAAGCTAAAATGTGGAAATATAGTTTTTACACAAACCAAACTTGTGTTTTATTGTACATTCTATTACATATTATGGATAGATAGTTATTATCCTTGTGTAATTTCATGTTCGTAGATGGTGTTAACTCTGACTCAGGAGTCAGATACTAGACTCGAGAAGAGAAGGGTAGAGTCAGCGTAAGCTGTTCTCCAATTCGGCCTGGGGTCGACTGCTTCAGTTGGCAGAAAGCTGTCTGCAACCTTGCAGTGTTATGGGTGAAGATCAGATGTTTCCTGTGTTCAGATGTACTTGGTTCTCCATCATTTTGAGTTTTATGTCTTATGGACTAAAACTTTGTAATATTCAATATCTTTTCTGACATGTCATTGTTCTTAAATCAACACTAAATGTTCTATTACTACATTAATAGTTTAAATGCAATAGTATGTTATAAGATACAATTCTTTAGTGGCAAATATTATGTAAACATTAAAAACCAAAAGTATCCTATATTTCCATGTATTTGAAACCAAAACTATGTTCATTATCATTTTGTGAAGAATACTATATTCTATGATACATTCTGTAAATACATTGTAACTTAAAATATATGTACATGAATTTTGAAGACTGGAATTAAACTTAATTCCCTTAATGCATGTCTCATATTGTATTTTGTTTGAGTCTGGTATTCAATCAGTTACTCTGGACAACAAGCAAATGGCTAGTTTTAATCGGCTGTGACAACAACGATAACAAACCTTTATTCAACCACACATATATACGCAATAGAGCACTAATAAGACTAGCCTAAAATTATAAGAAACATATTATATTCACAGCATTAGCATTAGTGAATGGAGAACTCATACGGAGAATTCATCCTTTATTTCAAAGTCTGCGATGTGTATGATTTCCATGTTTTGTCAATTTGTACTATCATGTATGATTTGGTATTTGGTAATTATCATTATTTTATAAAACAGCATGAGTATAGAGAACATTTACAATCACATGAAAGTGTAATAAACAAAAAGTTGAAATATATATCAAATCATAATAGGACTACTAAGATTTAAAATGTGACAAATCATATTAACATAATATATCAAATTACATTACATATTGATATAAACAATGATAGGATCAAACCACAAATTGCTTTCCAGAAAAATCAATAAACCTGTCAGAATATGAGCTCAATGCTCAAAGAATATGCAGATTAAACTTTTTATTATAGTCGAACAATATAATGAGGGAATCAAAATTCACCACAGGTATTTATGATGGATTTCAAAAATTGTACAGATAGATCGATGGCACTTTCATCGTCCAATTTCATGAATTCTACAAATTTCTCTTATTACAATCTTTGAATTTCCATCTAGATCAATAATTTCTATAAAAAATACACTTTATTCAGCACGAAATCTCGTACATTCCATTATAATGTAAAATTCATCTCCAACTTTTCCCATATTACACTCATTACTAATTCGTAGGTAAGAGGGGATTTTCTTTTCTGGACGCCTATATGTTTTCAGGTGGTACGTTGTGTGAGTTAATTTCAAGTCGGTATATATTTTTGCGTAGTTTTTAATTTTGAACATGGGCCAGGTATTTTTTATGTGTGCCATATCCTGTTTGAATAATCTTCATAAGTTATTAGTTTATCTTTTTTCATTACAAAGTATACAATCACTACATAAATTCATCTTGAACTGAAAGTTAAAATTCATCATTTTTATTTCTATTTCTTCTATTCAATTATGCGTGTCAAAAACAACTTAATTAACCTCAATATATAAATGTGCTTATATTCAAAGATGTAATCTATTCCTTCTTCTTGTCCTCCGTAGTTTTGCATTAAAATATACGAGATGGGCATAAATCAAGATTTTCTCAGCAAAATTTATCGTCTGCTAGCGATACCTGGGGGCTACCATTTTCTTGATGTGAATGCAAAATAAATTGTCTTTCTTCCTGATAGAAAATCCCATTTGAGATTTAAATATTTAACAGATATATACATATATTCTAAAAATGAAAATGTGTTTTATATTTCTTTGAAAATTACTATTTTACTCAAAAGAAATCTATTTTCTTGATACTATGGCGTACGCGACGGAGGAAATTAATTCAAATTTATGGATGATAACTTTCCCGAGCGTCAATAGTGAGACCTGCTTTGAGATAATGGACTTCAATAGTCAGAATGCGCGTTGTATACATTATGTTCTGCTTTGCCAGGCAAGCCCAAGAAATCTATTTGGCAAACCAAAAAGAAATCTATGAATTTCAAATTTTAGAGTAGGTCTACATGTATCCACCTATTATATATTTGTCATCACATATGGAGATGTTTTGTAATGAAGTGACACAATTTAGCTCTAGGATTAAAAATATCTTCCTGACTGGAACGGTTTCCAATGGTTCATGTACAACTCCATATCATCAAGAAAATGGCATCCCCGATGTAAAGTGTTAGCAGAATGATACCGTGTGCGAGAATGTCTTAATTTAAACCCTTTTCTGATATTTTATTTCTAAAGTGATACAACTAGG
Organism: Heliocidaris erythrogramma; assembly: GCA_025617745.1. Taxonomy (NCBI): domain Eukaryota; kingdom Metazoa; phylum Echinodermata; class Echinoidea; order Camarodonta; family Echinometridae; genus Heliocidaris; species Heliocidaris erythrogramma. The sequence continues at coordinate 38,122,562 of CM046863.1, forward strand.
CCAATGATTAAGAATATATTACACCTTTGAACATAAGTACATTTAAATTCTCGGGTTAATTCTCCTTTAATTATATGCTAAATTTAAGACGAACCACTTTTACATTCCTAGCAGATTAAATTGTTCATCTTTTAAAAAATATTTTTTGATCTTTTTCTTTCTTTTGTCCAAGTTGATGTTTTCTTGAATTTCCATCAAAAGGCGCTAAATCCAAAAATATTCATTTGAACATTAAAATTTGTAACATTTATCAAGATTTTGCTCTGATCTAATTACGTACTTGCACCACCTTTTTAAAAACCGTTATAGATAGCTTATGGGAACACGGTATAAATAAACGAATTCGTGATCATCATAGTGGATTTAGTGCCTTTTGGAATGAAACAGATTTCGATTTAGTACTGTTGGATTAAAGCGTAAATTTATAGCGAAATTTTTCACCTTTCTGTTTTTTGTTTGATGCGGTATAACGCATTTGATTCATTTGTCCGAGATAGGCATACTTATCTTTAAAAAAATTTCGGTCAAAACTGGATTAGTCCCTTTTGGAACTATATATATATATATATATATATATATACAAATTATATACATTGTCTCATCGATGTAATTTTATCGTAACCATGTCACCAGAGTACTGGTATGATCCCACTTGAAAGATTTCCCCCCTTATTTTTTGGCAAACAGCAGGTCTTGTATGAAATCTTGCATCTTCAGCATGGGACAATTCAAACGGGACAATTTCAAACGGCCCCAAAGTGACCCTCCAGCAAGAGGGATACTCTGAAAGTCCAAATGTAAAATTTGAAAGAGCATTGGTGGCAGGAGGACTGTTCTCGACAATGAAAATAGTAAATTTCCAGAACATGCTTATTTTCTGACCAGAAAAGTTGAGGTCGTGCAATAATAACTGCCGCCCCCCTTCCCAATTTTGTTTTTTGCAAGTGTTTCATAGATTTTTAAATATTTTTTGAAATAATTTTCTGCAACCTGCAAACCCCACCCACTTAAAAAATCCTCCAGACCATTTGCCCCTTGTGACATCATCAGTGAGCTAATAGGTAATAGCGATTTTGCAAGTGAAATTGGTATTTAGTATTTAGTTAAAGACCTCAGCCTGACCGAATTGTGAAATATACCCTTTATTCATCCACGGGGAGCTATATATTTTCTGAACAAATTGAAACCAACTTCATAAGATTCCTTTTCCTGTGGAATGAGTAACAGCGTCCCGAATGTTGAGCCCCGGTGGTTTTTCTGACGAGGGCCCCGTCTCTGAGGAACGCTACTTTGCGGGGGGTGAAAATTTGATGACGACATATCGTGTAGACGCACTCGGAGCTGTATACATGACATGTCGTCACACGTCTAGCGACCCCCTGCAGTTTCCTCTGTTGTTACGCAATAGGGAGGGGCGGACCAAAAAAAATGATCTTTTTTATCTTTTATGGATAAACGGAGACGAAAATTTATGAATACCCAGGGTAATTATATTCTTTGTTTACTAAGCTTTACGTCAATATATGGGTTTTTGGGGTCAGGCTGAGGTCTTTAAATTTTGTGAAATTGGTATGGGTGTGTGCTGAGCTGGTAGAAGTTACATTCCACTACTCTACAATGCAATAAACAGTGATCCCCAGCTCAGCACACATACCAGAATTGCATGCTCTCATGCAGTACCTCCTCATTGCCTTTGTTTTCCTGCTGACGCTACAGCATGTCTGACATAGCAACTCCTATGTTGTTTTTATATGTTGTATTGTAACAGGTGTCAGCTTTGACAAAGTTAAATACCAATTTCACTTGCAAAATGGATATTAGCTCACTGATGATTGACAGATGATGTCACAAGGGGCAAGTGGTCTGGAGGATCTTTTAAGTGGGTGGGGCTTGGCAGGTTGTAGAAAATTATTTCAAAAAATATTTTTAAAACCTATGAAACATATTTACACGTTTAAGTATAAAAATATGAGATGTATGTAGGACTGCACACCAACAGGTATCAGCTTGCATTTGATGATGGCAGGGACGGCGCACGCATTACGAAATACCTTTCAGTCGTAAAAGTCCACTCTCGGTGATTAATATTCCCCGTTATCGGGTAAATAGCTTAATGGTGTCAACCTACGACTACGTGTCTTTAATCCACTTCGTCCTTAACCGTTTCAACCCCGTCTGTTCCATCTGGTGTAGCCCTTCGTGTTATATCTTCGTACAAGTGCTCAACATCATTGCTGACACCACCAGTGTCTGTATACTCATTGGCTGTTGCTAGGAAATCTTGGTTAGGCAAAAGCGTATATTCTTCCTCCATCCGCCTTTTGTAAAAAATGTAGCTACATAAACGACAAGGGATGAAATGTATGAAGCATGGATTTTAAACAGAACCAATAGTTTAAGATAACCATCGTGGTATAAATTAAAATCGAGATACAGGCGTAAGTTACTCCAAGGCCAACCTCTTATACTGGCTATATATCATTTTTTTTAATTTCCTAATGTGGTACTACTCATTTGGAGCAGTCTCTCGTTCAATCATCTATATCACGGGCGTAAATCCATAGGGGGATGGGGTGTGGCCTGTACAGATACCCCCCCCCCCCCCCCATTTTCAAGGAAATAATGATTTTTAAATGAATTAGTTTTTCAAAGATTTTGACAAACTTAAAATAAGTGACTGTTCAAAATACTGAAAATAGGTTATTGAAAGATCTAAAATGAGTCGGATGTATGTGTACATGTACTAGGTGTTACAAAAAACATTTCCCACTTTTGATCCTTAATAGTTCAAAAACTATATATCAGATAACCCTGACATTGATATGGGCAATAGCTGAATAGTGTACAATTTTGTTGGAGGTAATTTAAAAATGAAAGCATAAATCAGTTTCATTAAAGTCAAGATTAATTTTTAAGTTACGGTTCAGATTTTGCTCTAATTGGTGTCAATTGGTGTGTATGGGGTGTGTGTTTAACACCCAGACAATGGTCCTGGACAATGGCCAGGGTCTCCATGATTTATTAGTTATTCATGAGGAATTCCACTATCACAGCTAGTCTTTATTCATCTTCTGGCATTAACTGTGTAAAGTCATTTCACTGAGATGTCATTTTAATGGATTTTGAAGCAATCAAAGTAATGCGAAGTGATTTAAGTCATTCAAAGGATAGGAATATTGATGTTGTCCTTGATGATGATGATGATGATGATGACGAAGATGATAGTGATGATGATAATGATGATGACAATGATAGTCATGATAATGATGCCAATGATAGTGATGATAATGATGACAATGATGATGAGGATGATGATAATTATGATGGTGATGATAATGCTGCTGCTATGATGATCATGATAGTGACAGTGATGATGATGATGACAATGATGATAACGACAACGATGATGATATTGATGGTGGTGATGATGATGATGATGATGATGATAGTGATGATGATGTTGCAAGCACATGGAAATATGTGCATGTATTTTACCCTTTACCATGAATTCAGACTAGCAGTGCCCAGGGCAATCCATCATGAATTATTAATAAAGCATTCATGTGCCTTGGAGCAAGAGACCAGAAGCCTGGTCAGCAGAGCTCTGAAAAGGTGGTATTCATGTCCACTGCTCAGGGTCATTGTAAGCACACACTCACATACACATCATTGGTTCCTGTGTAAAGTTCAAGTTTTGTAAAGAGGGTTAAATTTGACCAAAATCTGGAACCTAACTTTAAAATTAATCATGGATTTTATAATGAAACTTATTTATGCTTTCATATTCAAATCTCCTCCAACTAAATTGTACACTATTCAGCTATTACTCATATCAATGACAGTGTTATCTGATATATAGTTTTCGAACTATTAAGGATCAAAAGTGGGAAATGTTTTTTTGTAACACCTGTGTGCGGGTGTGTGTGTGTGTTGAGTGTGCGTCGTCCGCGCGAAAAATCTCTGCGCTTGATTGCTTTCACCCCCCCCCCCCCCCACAGTGACTCCTCGAACCGTGTTTACGACACTATGTTCTATACATTTAAATGCAAAGAAATTCTAATGTGTAGGACAAGGGGGAAATTTCGACAATTTTTTTAGTAATTTATTCCCCGACTCAAATTTCTTTTAACGCCTACTTTTGCCACCACTACTATTACTATTACATAAACCTCGACTACAGCAGTTATACTACTCCAACATTCTACTTATACCAATACTACTTCTACAACTACTACCTATATGCTATATAGTATACCATCACTACTTCTGCAGCTACTACCCATGAAGAACTACTCATTAAGAACATTACTATTAAAAAAAACAATCGACCAGCTGCAAAAAAAGGAAAAGAAAAATAAACAATTAAACAAATCGAATAAATAAATTAACTTAGTGAAATGTGATTGCCAATCAGAAAATATGAAAACGGATGGACCAAATATTACTCACCCAATAACAATCAGAAGTGCGACAGTGAGGACGGCGAGCGTGGGTACAACAACAGCAAATCTCCACTTCCAGTCCTCTATGGATGTGTCATGTGGACATTTCGTACAGTTCTGCTCAGGGGGTGTGTCTGGTGGACATTTCGTACCGTTCTGGACAGGGCATGGGGGCACTGTAGATCTTGGAACAGGTGTAGTGCCTGTCCGTGGTTTCGAGAAAAGAGGACGTTATGACCGCTCATTAAATGAAAAGTGGTTTAACCATGGATAATGTAATTAAGTCAACTGACTTATTGAGTGCCATGTATCAAGCTCGTATTTACAGGATTTCTACAAATTACTGCAATTATGTAACAAAATGAACAAACGAAATGAACCCAGTCATTAAATAAGAATGAAAAATGATTTCATGTTGAAATTATATGTTATGTTCAATTAGTTACATAAATAATTGTTATAGTATTCGGAGGATGATATTTGGTGTTCTATAAATCAATGGATTAATCTACCCAATTATACCTGGACTAAAGTTAGTTCGCCTTCATGGATATCCGCCAAAATGTTTAATGATCTTAGTAGGTTTCCTATTGAAGAATAAATCATAATGCAGTAGGCAGTTTATTGTGTGGGATCGTTTGGGAAGAATGAAGACAATACACAGTTTAGATGAGAAAATAAAACTAAACATACCATAGACTGCGGTTAACTGTCTTGAGTCTGGACTCATCTCTCCCTGTCTGCCCGAGCAATGCAGAATTGACACACCTATGCCGTAGAGGGCGTTAGCATCGAGTCGGTCAATCAAGTACGTATACTCGCTCGCCTCCTCTTTGACAGGAACAAATCCGACATTTAACCATGCTGTCGAAGGAGGGTATTTCAGATTGACGATGTACCCGCACACAGGTCCGTCACCGTCGTAATCGCTCTTCCATCCTATCCTGATGTATGACGTATTAACGCCCATAACTTCAGGTTGATTTATGAGACGCGGCAAAGCTATTTGAAAAATATTTAAACACGTACACATTGTATTAATACGGACAGAATTTGATAATTTGTCTTCAATGTGAAAAACATATTGAAAGGAATCAGCTTGTGTACCGCTGATACGTTAAAGTTTGTGTTTGCGTTTGTGTATCCAGGATCAAAAGGTATAATGGATTTGCTAATGATATTGAATAATATTTTGAATTATTATATATAATATATGATATATAATATATAAATTGATTTATGGATCTTATCTTAAGGCATGGGTCATCTCACAACAGTGTTAAAAGGACTGAAGACACATTTGGTCAAGTTGTCACTAAATATCCCATTAGGCCCATCACTCATACAGAGTCGAAGTGTGTACGTGCCCACTCTCATCAAATGGCTCATAACGAGGGCAAAAAGATAAAAAATAGAGAATCAATAGACAGAGAGAAAGAGAGGGGGCCTAAAAGAATATAAAAAGAAGATGTTAAGACGGCTCCAACACCCTCCCGTGCCCAGTCTTTTTGCTCTGCACTTCATCCGCCTGGTAATTAAAGGAGACTAACCCCAGAATATTAATGTACTTACGTTCAAAGGTGTAATATAATCTTAATCATTGGCCTGTATCACTTTAGAAATGAAATATCAGAAATATCATGAAATATCTAGCACACGGTATCATTCTGCTTACACTTTACATGTGGGATGCCATTTTCTTGATCATATGGAGTTGCACATCAACCACTGGAAACCGTTCCGGTCAGGAAGATATTTTTAATCCTAGACCTAAATTGCTTCTCTTCATTACAAAAAAATCCGCATATATGATGGAAAATACAAATACAACAGGTGTATAAATGTATTCTAAAATTTGAAATTATAGATTTTTTGGGCTTGCCTTGCAGAGCAGAACATAATGTATACAACGCACATTCTGACTATTGAAGTCCATTGTCTCAAAGCAGGTGAATGCATAGCTTGTCACTATTGACGCTCGGGAATCATCCATAAATTTGAATTAATTTGCTCCGTCACGTACGTCATAGTATCAAGAAAATAGATTTATATTGAGTGAAATAGTAATTCTTCAAAGAAATATAAAACACGTTACCGTTTTTAGAATATATGTATATATCTGTAAAATATTTTAAATCTCTAATGGGATTTTGTATCAGGAAGAAAGACTATTTTGCATCGGATTAAAAATATCTTCATGTACACATTAATAAAATGGCAGCCCCAAGGTATCGCTAGCAGACAATAGATTTTGCTGAGAAAATCTTCATTTATACCCATCTCGCATATTTTAATGCAAAACTACGTAGGACAACAAGAAGGAATAGATTACATCTTTGAATATAAGCACATTTATATTTTGAGGTTAGTTCCCCTTTAAGACCCGTGCCTTCCCCTAATGACAGCCAGTGCCCCGTCAGCGACTGGACCCACACACCACTGCTAATACAAAGATATCTTGCAAGGGTGAAAGCGCCATTACAAACGCGCTATAGAAATCGCTATTCACCATTTTCTGTTCGGAATTTTAAAAAATGCGCGTCAGTCTGCGACGATCGTGAAGTATACATAGCGCAAGCGAAGTTTTACGTGGATAGACTTATTGTTAATACACACTTGTCAGATTTTCTGTTGCAATTTGTGTGAGATTCATGCCTTATTTTTCATAACATGACTCTACTACAGGGAGTGTTAAGGTGATCAAAAAACGACTTCAGGAATGTTCGTCTTCTTTTTCTAGGTCACAACTGTGGTACATAAACTTACCTTACTGGGGTCAGGACGTGACCTGAATCACCGCATGTACACAGGCGGCGTGGGGATTTCCCACCTAGGCCGCACACAGGATGTCTCAAAAAGTGCGACATAATCATTTAGCAACATCTAAACAGCGCTTAACCGCATCGTCAATGCGACGAAAAGGTTTTTCTGTTGTATATTCCATTATGTGTAATTTATTCTACTGACTTGTTGAGAGCCGTGTATGAACCTCTTATTTATAGTAATTCTACAAATTACTGTAATTATGTTAGGAGTAGTTAGGAGTGTTAGGAGTAGAGCAGAATTGCATAGATTAGAAAGTATATCCTTAAAATGCAATGTGTGTTAAATACAATGTTGGGGTACAGCAACGTATGAAAATGCCATTTTCCATTCTTGTCTTCACCCTTTATAATTAAGTTCCCCCTCTTCCAAAAAAAGGTACCCAGTTCGTTGAAACCCCAAGTCTGTGGGTCGTCTTGCCCCTCCTATGAAAATACCCTGGCACCGCCCCTAGCTTTTATTGACTACTTGCACAAACATTTGTACATCGGATATCAAATAAGAAACATAAGAAACAGATTATCAGACCAACAAACATAATTTGAAGTACAGTACAAAATCAGGTTCTTCTACTTAAGTCATGAAAGCAAGAGGAGACCTATGAATGTTTGAATTAGGCCTACTAACAAATAATACTAAATAATTGATTTTCATAAATTAAATAATCAATATATAAAATGTAGGGATATTGATTGATCTTGATATAAGCAGCAACAAGGTGAATAACTCTTAATGCACATTTACGTAGATGACTTCTTTGAAGTTTCATTTTTTAAAGTTCTCAACTTGCTACTAAATGGCCAGAAGAATAAACAGTCATTAGACCATATGACAGTTAGACTAAATGATAAGTAGCCCAACTGGTTATTAGACCAATTGGACATTAGACCAAATGGTCACTAGACCATATGACAGTTAGACTAAATGATAAGTAGCCCAACTGGTTATTAGTCTAAATGGAATTGGGCCAAATGATAGGTAGACCATATGGTATTAGCCAAAGTAGGTCTAGCCCAAATGGATATTAGACTATGTGGCTTGTAGACAAAATGACTGTTAGACTATTTGGAAATAGACGAAGTGAAAATTAGCCGAAGTGAAAATTAGCCCAAAATGGGTTTTAGACTAAATGGGGTTAGCCAAACTGGGTATTAGACGAATTGGTTATTAGGCCAAATGGAAATTAGACGAAATGGTAAGTGGCAAAACTGGTTGCAGACAAAATGAAGTTAGACCACGTGGAGTTCGACGAACTGATAATTAGACCAAGTGGTGGTAGACCAAGCGACGGTGTACCCTCTCGGGATATGAGAGTACAAACATATTTACAATATATGATTACAAAAAGATAAGTGATAATGTACATATACAGGTGAAAATAAAATATATAAATAAACACATTTACAAATCAAGGCGTATAGGACGTTTAACTACTCTACCACTACGTGTACATGCATTCGTCTCCATTTTACTTTCAAAAACAAAACTACTGTCTTTCTCCTTATGCTATGGTCAGACGGACAGATACGCGCGATACGCATGTCTGCGGATGTGCATCCGTAAAAATCCGTAGAAATCCGCAGCAATCCGTATCATGCGTATCATCCGTAAGTGCATCCGTAAAAATCCGTGGGAGTGCGCAGGAATCGAGGTCTTCCGCGAAAAAGTTTTGAAAATCTCAAAATTATTTTAAATTTCCCGCGCAAGGTCTTTTGCGCAGAATTTAGGTAGAATTTGCGTATTGTTCCGTATCATGCGTATTGATCCGTATCTTTGCGTATTTTTGCGTAAAACGTCCGTATCCATCCGTAACCTAATCCGCAGGATCCGCAGACATACGCAGATCCGCAGCGTGAATTTTGAAAATCTCAAAATTCTGCTGCGGATGAAATATACGTAAGCATCCGCAAAATATACGTTATCCATACATAAACTACGTAACTCATACGTATCGTCCGTAAGTCATCCGTAAGTCGTCCGTGACATGTGTCAGCGGGTTGGCAGCGGATGGGCTCATCAACAGGTTTTACCCGTAACATCCGTAATTCATACGTAACATCCGTAACTAATCCGTATCGTCCGCAGAATATAGGTAACTTTTGCTCAAATTTGCGTTATTTGGGGGTAAAAATTACGCATTTTCATTATCCAAATATACGCAGGCATCCGCAGGTCCGTAACATGGCCGTGTGACTGTAGCATTAGGCGTTGAAGAAAAATGTAACATAATTATTCTGACAAATTTGGCTAGTTTTTTTAAATGGCAAGCACTAGCTGAATTGAATAGTTTGGCCATGTGTAATGCACTCGGTCTACTGGAAGTCAAGTTACTAGGTAAATACAATAGTCTCTCTTTGTGAAAAAAGGGACAAGCAAAAACATAATGAAATTCATCTCCTATATCTGCAGAAGAACATATAGTACAATGCAATTCATCTGTCAGGCTTGCATCAAACCTACCCTTGTTAACAGGTAGTCCATTAGCTCGACATCTGAATTTACTTAAAGTGATAGTGTCTTTCTTACCCAAGACTTGTAAATATTTCTCAAACATCAAATTATCTTTAAACATTCTATAATTTGTACGGATTCTATTGGACCATGCAGCCGCTCTCCACTCTTGAACAAACATATCAGAAAGTCTGACTTTTGCAGTGTGTGAAATCCATGCGGCACTAAATCCACCCCCTTGTGCTAACCACACTTTCCCTAGTCCTGCACAATTAAAAGTGTTTGCGATGAATGACAACCATTGCGATTTTGATGTACAGTGTATATCTCCTTGTAAATGCACCAGAAATTTCAAAATGGTACATATTTTGTTTCTTTTCCCTTAACTAGTCTTAACCAGAAACCAATCATTCGACATTTAATATGGTTTAAAATCACCCCGCGTCCAGTTTCACCATAGACCATACAATCAGGAGTACATTTGTTCACAAGCAAAATTTGTCGTTATAACTTTCTATGAAAAACTTTAATTTGGTCTATACACTCATAACCCCAGACCTCACAACCATACAACAAAACAGGTAAAACAAGATGATCAAATAAATGGCACTGTGTGTCCACAGCGAGCTGTAACTTTCTAGCCTTGACCAGCATGCTATAAAGAGCTTTTCTAGCTTGTGTGACTTGCTTAGAAATTGCCTTTTTGAAGTTACCATTATAATTAAATCTTACTCCTAAGTCCACAAAATCATATACAACCTCAAGTCTAACACCACCATAAATAAATTCAGGGAATCTTCTAACTTTCCCACGGGAGAAAATAACAATTTTTGTCTTGCTAGCATTAACAGTTAAGTGCCAGGTCCGACAGTAACTATCCACTGCATCAAGTGCTTTTTGCAACTCCTCAGGAGTTTCCGCTAAAATTATTGTATCATCTGCATAAAGAAGGCAAGAAAGAATCAAGGCTAAGTTTGCATTATCAAATTTCATGCGGTCAAAAACCTCACTTTCCAAATATTTCAGTCCTCCGTATGAGTTTCTAATGTATTCTTGGAAATCATTCAAATAAATGGCAAATAAAAGCGGAGATAGGTTCTCGCCCTGTCGTAAACCAGTGTTACAAGTAAAAAAACTTTGTCAATTCCCCCCTGGCTGCTACACATGATTTAGCACTCTCGTAAATATTCTTAATGACAATAAACAGCTTACCCCCAAGACCCATCTTCAACATTTTGAACCATAAAGATGATCTATCAATTAGATCAAATGCTTTCTTATAATCAATGAATGCACAATATAAACGTTTTTTTTTATTTTGCAAATAAATATCAATTATAGTCTTCAAAACAAAGACATTATCAGTTGTTGAATAATTAGAACGAAAGCCAGCTTGTTCTTCACCTAACATATTTCCAGCTTCAAGAAACCCTGAGATTCTATGATTCAAAATGGAAGTAAAAAGTTTTCCTAAACAACTGAGAAGAGTTATCCCTCTGTAATTATCAGGATTTGTGTCTACACCCTTATTCTTGAAAATAGGAATGATAATTCCTATGCACCATTCGGTTGGAACAATACCACTGTCCAATACCACATTAAAGAACTTTACCAACACACGAAGCACCTCTACAGGACAATTCTTAAGAAACTCATTTCTTATAAAATCTTTTCCACTGGCTTTTGAATTTTTAAGTTTCCTAATCATTAGTTCCACCTCATGTAAAGTGATCGGGGCATTCAAGGGACCATCTGCGTCAGGGAATTCAGCAGCATTACCTCCCTGGCCTGTGGACTCGCCATTTTGTATATCACCTAGTCGACTGAAATGATTAACAAAGTCCCCTAATGAAACATCTCCCATTTTCTTTCCTTTGCATCCACTATTACTGTTAAGTAATTGCCAATATTCTTTTGGATTAGATGTCTGTAATGAACGGAGAGATTTATTTAAATTTCTATGATATAACCGTTTTTTGTGTCTTAATAAATTCTTATAAAGCTTTCCAGTGGTTTCATAATGATGCAATAAACAAGTGGCTTCTGAGCTACTCAGAAATTTAAGCTTTCTCTTTAATCTATTTTTAACATTCAAAAATTCGCGGCGGGCAGATCTGCATTCTGCATCAAACCATGGTCGATTGTTGTTTTTATCCCTATTAACATTCCTATTTAATTTAACATTATGAGATTGTTTCCACTTACAGATGCCAACATCTTGTGCATTACTAATGAACGTATCACATAAATGTGAATAAAACAAATCAATACTATCTTGATTTGCATTCCCATATAAACATTCAACATATTCACACATTAGCTCAGCCGAGTCCTTGAGTTTTCTGTTTAAATAATGCAGCACTGTTACTGTTCCACTGGAATGCTAAATAGCGTTGACTTTCATTAGGCTGTGTACCTGAATTACCATTACATAATACAGTATTTTGAGAAATATTAGAAACAGTGTCGACAGCAGCAAATTGAGAATTTGGGGATTGCAGGGTCACACTGACAGGACAATGAACATCTGACAAACATTTATCAAATACATCAATACTAAAATGTGTGATACTAGAAAATAATTGGCGAGATGCAATAACATAGTCAATAGTGCTACTACCACCATTTTATTATTATTATCATTGTCATCATCATTGATAAAAACTACAGGTTCAAGATGGATTTTGTGAGACGTTGTATGTTTGTGTACAAAGAGAGCGGCGGCTCATCGAAGAGCATCTATGTAGAATAAGTGTATACCTGTACTAGCCTTAATATGTTGTTGCAAGCATTCTTGTCGTAAGTCACAACAGTTGGTGTTAATTGGGAATTAAGATTATTGCCACTACACAAACATTATGTAAATCTAGTACATCCTGATCTTCCTAAAACATGTCAGAATCATACTTGTCCAGGTTTTAGTGATGCCTGATTATCAGAAGATTTTTAAATTGTCAATGTTTAATTGCTCTAGGTAGGATTCAAATGACCTCATGAATATTTTTCTTCTTTTTCAAGGTATGTGGTATATAAACCTTATTTATTTGGGTGAGGACGTGACCTCAATCTCCCTTCGCAATGTACACAGGCGGCAAAAGTGGGGATTCCCCACATATGCCGCATACAGGGTGTCTCAAAAAATGCAACGTGATTGTTATTTGGCAACATCTAAACAAGCGTTTAACCAGCGTCAATGAAACGAAAAGGTTTTTCTGTAGCATATTCTAAACTTTGTGCAGATTTCATAAAGATTTAAGAGAAAAATGTGGAGGATAGTGGTTCATTCACTTGACTATCAAACCAAGGGTTGAGGGTTCGATTCCAAGCCCGGCACTAATTAACGTCCTTTAGCAAGACTTTACTCCCCGTTTGCCACTCTCATTTTAGTGTAAATAGCTGCCCGACATGTCAGAGCGCTACATATTTGACCGCTCACCTATGACCGGGGTAATTTTGGAGCGTCACGACGTTAACGGACATGAACGCTGCACAAGAGGGCACCAACATAATTAATTTTTTTATTATTATTATTACTCTTATTATTATTATCATTATCATTATTATTATCAGGTGGGCTGAACCTCAGGTACAGAGGCTTTTGCTAAACAGTCGGGTAACGTCGCGTCGCGTTGGTAGAAATTTTCGAACATTTTTCATGAATTTTATGTATGGTATCTTTTTTAGCAGCAAAAAAAAAAAAAGAAAAGAAAAAGAAAAGGAGAGGGGAAAAAAAGGTGGCCTCATGGCAGCATGAATTAATTATTTGATTTCTTATGCCATGAATAAATCGATTGTTGGATTAATTAATTAATTATTCAATTAATCACTGTTTTATTGAACTTTGGATTGAAAACACAGAGATGTTTAATAATTTTAATAATGTGGGAAGGTGGACTAGTTTATATCTTGTACAGATCTCTGATTTGCCTGATTATGCAAATTGGTTCATTAACATTGTTACCATGGTTTCGCGGATGGATAACTGGTTGGGTAAGACGCTACCCATGCTAATGTTTTAACATACGGTGTGTATGAGAGCACATTTTTTTACGTTCATGATGGAGCGCATGTTGCGTGATAGGGTTTTGCAGTGCCTGTGTTAGAGTGACATGCAGTTGCTTTTTTGCTGAAGATTCTTTTATAGCTGTTTGGAAGCCTTTATAAAGGCTAGAAGCAAGAGGACTTGAGTTGAACTTGAAGTTTGCCGAGCAGATTGATGGCTGCTTGGTGTTTTTTCCTTCTTCCTATGAGGGTTCCAGACTGTAGTTGAGGGCTTCAGGTTTACTGATTATTGGCTGTAGACCTTGGGGTTTTTAATTCTGTGTGCAAACACCGAGACAACAGTTATTGAATAAAGCACCAGCGACCCTAACAAACGTCTCATGGGCTTCAATTTACTGTCTCAACCTGTACTACGACAAAATTGGCGACGAGGATGGGATATAGATACAAGAAACCCCTTGGTCTAGGACTAGCTACCCTACTGTTTGATTGGAGAGAACTGGTCTGAATGGTCCGCAGGGATCATCGATGCCGAGAAGACTGCACTATAGAGACGCGGTGAACTACATGTACAGGGTTCGACGGTGGTGAGAAAGCTTCGCTGGGCTAGATGATCTTCGCCGATGACCGAACCTAGATTACTGCTCGGACAGGTTTTATCCACGAGGGGTATAGAGACTGAACTATCCACAGAGACAAGAGAGAGACTGAACTATTCACAGAGACTATAGACATTGGAGTTAACCTCAACTGAGTCTAGTTTGTTACCAACCAGGGTAACATAAGTTGGTTGTAAGTGTATTTACCGTGGAGTAGGTTGTAACTGGTTGTAAGGTATTTACCGTGGAGTAAGTTGTAACTGGTTTATGTATTTGTAGAGTAAGCTGTAACTTACCTGTTTTCTCCTAATGGTACTTATACAGCCTTTGTAACGATGACCGAATCAGTGACACAGATGTTGGATACACTGACAAGTGTTTTGCAAGGACTTAACATACAGAGGGCGCCACCGCCAGTTAAGTTAAGCCGTTTTAAGGGCCCGCCACAGGCTGCTGGTGATTTGTCTCTGCAAGAGTGGCTGGAGAACTTTGATAGTTATTGTAGACACTACCAGCTGAAAGATGATGCTAAGGCTCAGGCTTTGGTTGATCACCTGGGAGGAGAAGCGAAAGAGGAAGTTTTATGCAGGGAGAAGAGTACCCTCAAGGATTCTGACAAGCTTGTTGCTGTGCTGCAGTCGTTGTTTGGGGCAGTGGAGACTGTCCAGTCGTTGACGGCTGAATTTCATGGTAGGAAGCAGCGTAGTGGTGAAACGCTAGCTGACTACAGCAGGGCTTTAATGCGACTCTACGCAAGGATGGAGAAAGCGGCATCAAGCACCGACGAGAAGCAAGCTTTGGCTCAGCTTCGAGATGCTTCATTAAAGGAGAGATTCGTGACTGGGAGCAACCAGGCATGGATGCAACGGGAGCTGTGCCGAATGGAGATAGCAGCAAAGGGCATGACCTTTCTACAGCTGCGAGAAGATGTTCTGGAATTCTTCCGAGGCCCAGAGCCGAAGACTATTCCCGTGAAGGAGGTTAGCTCTGTTGATGTTCGCATGGCAGCCTCCAAGAAAGAAGAGGGGGACTTGAAGGGTGAGATGGAATCCCTTCGAGAGGATGTTGCATCACTCAAGAGGTGTGTGGAAGCTCTGGTGGACGGCAGCGTAAATGCTGGAAAGACTCCACAGAAGAAGAAAGATCGTTGCTTCAACTGTGGCCAAACAGGGCACATGCGGAATGAGTGTAAGGAGGAGACGCTGTGTTTCACCTGCAAGGGGCGCGGGCACGTCAGCCGGCAGTGTCCACAGAAGCTGCAGTCGAATCTACAACCTCCTTCACCCATGATGGAAGCACCTCAGCCTGAAGCTAAGAGAGGGAAGATTGACATACGTCGTGTTCCATCAGATTTTGTCGAGCGTTTTGTGGCACCAAGTCCGAGAGGATCAGTGCTGGAGTGGAGATCGGATGCATTTTTGATTCAGGAGCGGAAGCCTCAGTAATCCCAGCATCTGTGTATCATGGATGTTTCAAGGAGAAGTTAGGTGGACCTAAGCAGGAGCCAGGTGTTTTCCTGAATGTGGTTGGTGTTGGTGACATTGAAGTACCAATCGAAGGTTTTGTGGAAGTTCCTATCAAGATTAGAGGGCAGTCCCTTCAAGGAGCATTCCTGGTAACAGCCGATAAGGAATGCCGGGGCACAGCATCGGAGTATCCTATTCTGATTGGCAGCAACATCTTGGGGAAGTTGGATGGATGTGTGATGGATTTCTGTCATCAATCCAGTGCACCCAGAACCATGACAGTCAACGGTAACCCATCGCCAGTGAGAACCGGGAGTTTAGAAGTGTTCCCTCCTTATACAGTTAGGCGGGTGACATGCCGTCTAGAGAAGAACACCATTATGCCAGGAGCTGAAATCTTGGTGAGAGAGGCAGATGAACCGCGCTTGGCGCTGAGTGCAGTTGAAGGTTGTCAACAGTTGGAGGGGGATGTTGTTGAATTGTTCATGACCAACCCATCTGGACAAGAGGTGCACCTACCGCCTGACATCGTGTTGCTGAAGCTCTGGCTGTGGAAAGAAGAGGACAGGTTTATTTGGATCTGCAAGACGAACAGCTTAGAGTATCAATGTGTGATGTTGTGGTAGAGAGAACTTATTCAGAAGCATGCTGATGTGTTCTCTTCTGGTGCATTTGATCTGGGGGAGTGCAATGTGGTTCCTCATCGTGTTCAGCTGGAAGATGGACCTGCAGTTAGACTTCCGTACAGGCGCATCCCTCCCACTTTGATTCCTGAGGTGAAGCATATTTTGCAAGAGATGGTAGATCGGGGGATCATTCGCCCCTCAAAGAGCCCATTTGCCAGTCCGATTGTATTGGTGAAGAAAAAAGACGGATCGTTGAGATTGTGCATTGATTATAGGAGGGTAAACGCTCGCACAGTGAGGGACTCATTTCCGTTGCCTAGAATAGAAGAGACCCTTGATGCACTTCGAGATGCGAAATATTTTTCAAAACTGGATCTGGCTCATGGGTACTTTCAAGTCGTGATGGATCCATCCTCTATCGATGTGACTGCCTTCAGAGTGCCTTGGGGGCTGTACGAGTTTACGCGAATGCCGCAGGGACTAGTCAACAGTCCGAGTACTTTCCAGAGGACAATGGAGTTCATCTTGGGGGATCTCAACTTGAGTCAGATTGTTTTATACTTGGATGACATCTTGGTGTATTCTGCAACATTTGAGGAGCACTTCATGAGACTGGAGGTAGTGCTAACCAGACTTGCAGAGAATGGATTAAAGGTTCAAGGCAAGAAGTGCCATTTTGTCCAGCAAGAAGTAAACTACCTTGGACATGTAGTGAGTGGTGATGGAGTGAGTGTTGACCAAAGCAAAGTGGAGAAGATTCAGACATGGCCACGACCGCAGAATGGGAGAGAAGTGAGTTCATTCCTGGGGATGGCATCCTATTACCGTCGATTTATTGATGGTTTCTCTCGCATAGCAGGCCCTTTGCACCAAGTCGCTGCAAAAGGGAAAGGAGGCAAGACTGAGATTGTGTGGGGAACAGCACAAGAGGAGGCCTTTCAAATTTTGAAGTCAAAGCTAACCAGTGCACCAGTCTTAGCGTACCCAAAGTTCGATGAGGAGTTCATTCTAGAAGTAGATGCTTCTAAGGAGGGACTCGGTGCTTGCCTGATGCAGAAAGGAGATGATGGTAGGATACATCCTATTGCCTATGCCAGTAGAAGTCTGCGAGGATCGGAGAAGAATTACCCAAATTTCAGTAGTTTCAAGATTGAATTGCTGGCTCTAAAATGGGCAGTTACGGAGAAATTTGCACCCTATCTCATGGGATCCCATTGCATAGTGCTGACAGATCACAACCCATTGAAATACCTGTCTACAGCGAAGTTAGGAGCCACAGAGTTCCGATGGGTAGCACAGCTGGCACCATTTGGCTTGGAAGTCAAGTACAGGACAGGCAAGAGTAACCAATGTGCAGATGCACTGAGTAGGAGACCAGTTGACATGCTTCAAGAAGAAGTTGCTTCGGTGATTGGTGAGGCGTTGGAGTCCACAGAATTTCCTCCCGACAATCCGCCTACATCACATGTCCATGATGTAGCTGTTCGAAGGATCACCAATGGGAAGGTGTCAAATGTTTTGCCTTCATATAGTTATGAGGAATTGGCCAAATTGCAGGAAGAGGATGAAGACTTGAAGGCAATACGTCACCTGAAGAAAAAGGGGAACTCTGGGCCAGAGCCAGGTGCTAGAGTGGCAGATTTGCATGGATGGCTACGGGAGTACGAAAGTTATGAGATGTACCATGATGTGGTGTATCTGGAAGTAGAGGACCCAGTGTTGGGCAAAATTCAACAGTTGCTAGCACCCAGAGTGTTGAGAAAGACAATGCTAGAGATACGCATGACAAATGGGGCCATCAGGGAGTAGACAGGACACTGAACTTGTTGCGAGAACGGTGTTATCGGCCTGGCATGATAAGAGAGGTGAGGGGGTACATCAAGAAGTGCTTCAGGTGCATCACTACGAAGTTGCCTACACCTACGGTTCGCCCTCCACAACGACATTTGATTGCATTTAGACCTCTAGAAATTGTAGCTGTGGATTTCTTGAAGCTTGACAGGGGAAAGGGAGGATTTGAGGATGTCTTAGTGATCACCGATGTGTTCAGCAAGTTTTGCCAAGCCATCCCATGCAAGGATCAGACTGCAGGGACGGTAGCGAAGGTGTTACGAGATGCTTGGTTCACACGGTATGGCATACCATCAAGAATTCATTCGGATCAAGGACGGTCATTCGAGTGCACCCTAGTTGCGGAGCTGTGCAAGCTATACAACATACAGAAGTCTCGAACGACAGCATACCATCCGGCTGGTAATGGCCAATGCGAACGATTTAACAAGACGCTATGTGGGTTGCTGAGATCGCTGGATCCAAGAGATAGGAATAGATGGCCTGAGTTAATCCAGCATGTGGTACACGTTTATAATACTACACCACACAGGATAACAAGAGTTACTCCACACTTTCTAATGTTTGGTCGCCGACCTACGCTGCCAGTGGATCATTTCATCAACAGTCTCCATTCTGATTGGACGGAGGATTACATACAAATGCAGCAGGGATTAATGGAGAGGGCATATAAGATCGTTGGTGATAGACAGAGAGTAGCGGCAAAGAAAGAGGAAGAGAGACAGGCCAAAGAGAGAGGTGAATTGTCTAGTCCCTGGAAGTTGGAGAGAGAGTGTTGCTGAGGAACCAAGCATTCACAGGGAGGCACAAGCTACGTGACAAGTTTGATGAGAGTCCCTATATCATTCTTGCCAAGAATGAAGAAGGTGATTTGTATAACATTCAACCTGCCCTTGGAGGGACTACCAAGTGGGTAAATCGACGCAGAATCATTGCAGATCCTCGTCGAGAAGATGACGGACTTGATGGAGTTCTACCCTACCCAGTTGTAACGGAACATGAACATGATATGAACATTGACGATGATGCCATCCATAGAATTAGTCATGAGGATGATCATGATGTTGGTCACTTTCTTTCATGGGAAGAGTTACCCCATCAAGTGATTGACCCAGTTGTGACTGAGCCCAGACGGTCTTATAGAATTAACAAGGGAGTGAATCGCAATCCTGGTCGATTGCCGGTGTCAGTGAGCACTGGATTACCCCCCTGATAGTGTGAATTGTTGAGCGCAACATAAGCGGGGAAGAGGAACCATATGGTTTCATTATTTGAGAAGAGATACAAGTTCTTGCATTTTTGTTGTAGGTATTCAGCATGAAATAAGCGGGGAAGAAATATGTATTCATGACTTTCCTTGTAAATACACATAGTTAGGATTGGTTTATTATTTTTGCAGAGAACCAGGTTTATATTTTGGTCAGTGGAGCTGGATTTGTATTTAGTAGCTCATTTGATAGCATTTAAAAGAGATTTGTGTATCAAAGCTGGTATACAGGAGTAAAGTATGCAGAAATCATTTTTTAGCTATACTTTTGTATATTGGGAATAAGGATTATTTGAAGCGGCAGAAAAAGAAATTGTTTTTAGTCTATAGGATAATGGTCTTTTTGTGCTACCGAAAAGATATTATGTATGCCTATAGGTTCTTTTAACTTTATGGTTCAATTGAATGTCCATTTGATGAGTTATGGTCAATAGGTACTCTTTAGCGCTTTCGGGACGAAAGCTTTTTAAGCGGGGAAACTGTGGGAAGGTGGACTAGTTTATATCTTGTACAGATCTCTGATTTGCCTGATTATGCAAATTGGTTCATTAACATTGTTACCATGGTTTCGCGGATGGATAACTGGTTGTGTAAGACGCTACCCATGTTAATGTTTTAACATACGTTGTGTATGAGAGCACATTTTTTTACGTTCATGATGGAGCGCATGTTGCGTGATAGGGTTTTGCAGTGCCTGTGTTAGAGTGACATGCAGTTGCTTTTTTGCTGAAGATTCTTTTATAGCTGTTTGGAAGCCTTTATAAAGGCTAGAAGCAAGAGGACTTGAGTTGAACTTGAAGTTTGCTGAGCAGATTGATGGCTGCTTGGTGTTTTTTCCTTCTTCCTATGAGGGTTCCAGACTGTAGTTGAGGGCTTCAGATTTACTGATTATTGGCTGTAGACCTTGGGGATTTTAATTCTGCGTGCAAACACCGAGACAACAGTTATTGAATAAAGCACCAGTGACCCTAACAAACGTCTCATGGGCTTCAATTTACTGTCTCAACCTGTACTACAATAATGTTAACTGTGTTTACGTTTTCCGGACTACTATAGGCCATGTACTATAGCTGCTCCTTCCGACCAGAAGGTAGCTGAATTAGGCTTCTGTCAAGACACAATGATTTTCTGATAAAGTGTCAAATTAGGGTCTGTGCTTGCAGACTAGGCCTAGTCTGCCTATACACGTACGGTACGTGTAGGCTAGTCATGCTCTGGTCTACGCTGCATATCTTTTCATGCGTAAAGTGCTTTGCACTGTGTCACGATCATCGTCATCATCATCATCAGACATCATCCGTGAAAGTACAGGCCACCGGGATGGTGTATCATCGTACGATGGCTTCAAGTTCAAGCTCAGCCTCAGGGTCAGGGGAAGATGGTGACATGTAAGCATTATATTAGTCTGTTAGTAGCTTCAATTAATTTAATCTAGTTTTGTTACCTTTACTTACGTCTACTGACTACCATCGATCGACATCTTCAAGACACGAGTCAAAGATGTCGGCATACATTAACCCAAAATATGAGAACAATTTGTATATAGTGTAGATGCGTTCGTTTTGGGAATTATTATTTTTTTTAAATAAGTTTTCGAGCAACACGTTTGATCGGCTGATAGACAACCAACTGCTGTGCGACGATACTCCTTGGAGGTTTATGCACACTACTGGAAGAAGAAGAAGAAGAATCTAGATCTAACACAGACGGGGTACAGAGGGAAGCTGCACCGCCGGCAGCGCAGCCACCGCCACTGGGACGGACTGTACGTCTTCTTTGCATTATCCTTCTATTGTTTTCTTTATTCCCTTGTTTGTCGTTTTTAGCCTGAAAACGGGAAAAATCATACTGAGATGGACTCTTTTTCAATTTGTCCCCTTGAAGACACCTTCCTGAAAAATGTTCGAAAATTTCTACCAACGCGACGCGACGTTACCCGACTGTTTAGCAAAAGCCGGTAAAGACAACCTCATGTTTTTGTACGAATTTTTCTTTATTATTTATTCATTATTTTTCATTTCTACCCACTTTTTTGTTCGCACAATATCTCCAAAAATTGCTTTTGAAATGTACTCCAAATTTTGTACAATGGTAAATATGGTTATGGTATCAGCACAGAATTTTTTTTAACATAGTCAATGCATCATGATTCCGACATATACTATATCTCCGTAATGGAAAGTCATAACATAACCATATTTGGGATGATTCAAGTTAATCAAAAGAGAAATTGATTGAACATATGGTGCGACGATTCGCGTACGCTCAGGTCGGTAAAGTTGCACTCTCGTAAAATCTGAAATTGCTCAAAAAATGGTCTAGGATCAGTTTTAGCCATTTTTCAGGCCATTTCAAACATTTACAAAATTTCCGCGCGTGCGCGCGTGTCAATGACCTTAATTAAGTGTCTTTTACAACATGAAAATGACTAATCACTGACTGTTTTTTAATTAATCCTAATATGTAATGTAAGAAAATTGAACGCGTACGTACTCAGATGCGCACGCAAACAGACAAACAGCCTTAAATGCATGGACTGGAATAAGCCAGTTCGTACAATTTGCCCATATGTGCAGATAAAGGTCATTTGTACCGAGTAAGGACAATTGACCTTTATAAGCTATAATTTTGTACAGTTGTACACATCACGAAGCACACACAAGTATGATTTTACCTTTTAAACAAGTACGCGCGTCCACTAAAAACAAATGCGGGTGTGCGTACAAATTGGGGTCCTTTCAGGGTCAATTTGAACTAATTACGAACTTGCCTGTGCATATGCTACAAGGCATTGTTGAACATTTGCAATTGGTTGTACTTGTTCAACTCTAATTATTATTATTATAATTATTATTATTATCATTATTATTATTATCATTATTATTATTATCATTATTATTATTATTATTATTATTATTATTATTATTATTATTATTATTATTAAAACTATTGGTTCAGGATGGATTTTGGAAGACGTTGCATTTTTCTCTTTAGAAATCAAGCCCATTGAAGAACATCCATGTAGAATAAGTGTTTGCCTTTAGCCTGAATATGGCATTGCAAGCTCTCAAATGAACTTTATTTCTTGTCATAAGTCACAAATGTTGGTGTTAAATGATAATTGAGATTATTGCCACCTCACAAATATAACGTAACTTAAGTACCTCTTGATTTAAATATATTCAAATTCATATATAAATGCAATATGAAAGGCGTAAAAACCTTAAGGACAGTTTAATCATTTTTGTTCATAAATTATCTCAGAATTGATATCATGGAATAAATGCTGCGTTAAAACCAGTAATATATCTGAAGAGCTGAATAAGAAAAACATACACAAATGTTGTGTACCGTACATCCCTGATAGCAGAAAGTGGTAAAAATGACGTGATATTTACGTCGTGGTTTTCGTCTTTTTTACGTCCTGTAATTACGTCAATAAGACGACAACTTGCACCAACGCAAGACGTCAAGAGGACGTCTTATTTTGACGTCATCTGTACACTGTAAAAACTGAAGTGCTGTATATAGCACTTTTTGAGGGCATGCATAGGGACTGCACTCAGAGTGCTATTGAATGCACACAGCGTGCTATTTCAGCACTTTCACGGGAGCTGGACCGGCTCCTTAAACTGCAAAAACATTCATAAAAAAATGATTTGGGCGAGCTTCGAACCAGGGTCCGCTGATCGAGAATTGCTGGCATTACCGCTAAACTAACTCACATTGTACGATTTAGAGCAGATCATATTGTTACATAGTGAATTTACGACACCATAGTTCATGTTATCTACTTGACTCCCATGACTAAACTGGATTGCAAGAAGCATTCGTTAGTCCATCGGTAACGTCAGCGCCTCTCAATCAGCGGAACCTGGTTCGAGTCTCGCCACGGTCACATTTTTTTTTTTGCTGGTAAATTAGTACACTACAAGTGCTATAAACAGCATTTCAGGTGCAGTCACTATACATGCCCCTAAAAGTAGCACTTTAGTTTTTACAGTGTACAAGACGTAGAGATGACGTCAAAATAAGACGTCCTCTTGACGTCTTGCGTTGGTGCAAGTTGTCGTCTTATTGACGTAATTACAGGACGTAAAAAAGACGAAAACCGCGACGTAAATATCACGTCATTTTTAACACTTTCTGCTATCAGGGAAGAGGAATGAAGACGTAGAGATGACGTCAAAATAAGACGTCCTCTTGACGTCTTGCGTTGGTGCAAGTTGTCGTCTTATTGACGTAATTACAGGACGTAAAAAAGACGAAAACCACGACGTAAATATCGCGTCATTTTTTAACACTTTCTGCTATCAGGGCATCAAACTGTAATGAATATTACACATGACAGTTTCAACAAAGTATTGATACTCACTTGGGTCAGTAGTTCTCCAGCAAAAATATAATAATACTGCGAAATCAAAGAGACACCAAAATAAAACTACATGTATATTGGGTTAATGCTCTTTAGTAATACCAATTTCAGATTTTGCAATAACCTGAAATATAAAGTTTATAAAATGTGTGCCTTTTAATACGTTTATTACATAATTCCATTCACCTAGCATGAGCATAATTATGTGTATGAATATTGCATTTCAATGCGACTACACCAATTTCGTTTTAGATGCAAAATATCGAGTAAAATAGGTTTAGGAGACACCCCATTCATTTCATACAGGGTTGGAAAAAAGTTTGGAATATTTTTTTGGCGATGAGTATGTCTGATTTTAAATGCTAGTTTCTACTATATTGTGATGAATAATTCATCCAAATCGGATTAACTGTGTTGAATGAAGTCTACTGTTCCATCTTGTACCAAATATTACGTAATATTGTTAAACATGTTACAATGGCTGACCAATGAACCACATGTTGTCAGATTTGCTCTATTTGTGTTTGAACATCTTGTTATACATTTCTGTACTTCACGTGGAATTTTGAAAAAGCTACGTGCAGTTTGCAGTCATTTTGAGGACTTCGGTATAGCAATTAAACTGTATCTGATTATTTAACTTTTTCGTTAGACATTTGCAAAAACAGCAAATATACGCTTCCGAATTCCAAGTGGACCTCTGCACTCCAAACTTTTTTCCTGTAATAACCTATCCATTAAAATCAGTGGCGTATCCAGGGGGCACAGGGGGCACGTGCACGCCCCCCCCCCCCCCATCGAGCGAATTTTGAAGTCTGGCAACCCCCCCACCCCCTCCCCCCCCCCCCCCTCCCATGAGCGAATTTTCGAGAAGCTGGCGAGATCAAACAAATACCGGTTCCCCCCCCCCCCCCCCCGGTCATGAAATCCTGGATCCGCCACTGAAAATGTTATCCCAAAGTTCTTTAGATTATTATCGAACAATAGCAAGGCATGAAAACATAATATTTATATTATATTGGATGGCTCTGAATGGAATACCAGAGAATATCGGCCCTAACGAGTGGAATATTTCTGGTATTCCATGAAATAAAGCCATCCAATATAATTATTATTATCTATACCCTACATGAAAATGATTTAGAACTTAATAAAAATCATTTTAACCAACCATATTCAGTTAATAGAGCCCCTCATCATACTTCATTGTGATCACACAAGTTTAACTTAACCTCTTTATGACGTCATGTGCGTATGTGTGTATGCGTTGCATTATTTGCGCGCACGCAAACAGACCAGACAAAATACGGCATAATATTGCACGGCAAGTTTAGTACTGTAGCCTATGGGGAATTCAGCGTTCCGTGCAATATGCTCTCATATTGCACGCGCAAATCAAGCGGACAAAAATATGCGTTTTTAATGCGCCGCTAAAATGCCTCATATAGGTAATAATTACAAATAATGAATCTTTATGAGTGCAATGGACAGAATATTTCATCTTTCACCAAATGAAATATTCTGTCCATTGCACGAATGAAAAAAAAAATCATTATTTGTTTTATATGACACCTAAAAATAGCTATCCTTCTGGCTTCGCATTTGACATTTTATGAATTAAGGAACAAGAGTGAAGGGACTTACATTTTGCTGCTGAGTGCGCGGCCGCGGAGGTCCGTCAATGTAGTTGATAGTCGCTTGCGCGCTGCAAAGGCATGCCGTTTTTGCGTACTGTATGTAGACGTGTTGATGGTCGCGAGTGCAATGGACAATTAATATGGATCCAAATTGCACGGTGAATGGATCAAATTTGCACGATTGATGACGTAATTTTTAAATGGGACAAATGATCAACATCAAACAACCAATCAAATGGCAAGGATCTAATTAGGTGTCATATAATACGATATATTATGATATATGATAAATTTGTAATATAATACAATAATATTATAACTTAATATAATAACTTAGTAATGCTTAATTTAAATATTAAAGGTTAGAGGCTTACCAGTTCCGATAACAATAATGATTAATAGTAGTAGTAGGCCTATACCAATAAATGCACGCGAAGTCGACATCTTTTCCACAGTGGTATCAATAAGGGCTCGATCACTGTGTAGTTCATTAATGAAATATGTTTGAAGTACACAGTCAACGGTTGGAACCACGAAACGTTTCTCTGTAGTTCAGTGCAATGGTAATGGGGGAAGGCATAATTACGTCAGCAGAATCCAGATAATTATCACCAATTCAAAACAAGCTTCCATAATACATGACTTCTTGATAATGGTGCTCCACACAAAATATATGGCGCACATCGCACTTGGTACGATGAAGGACAATACTGGGGATTCCCCATTTCCACAGAGCCTTTGATAAAGAGCTAGACATCAGTACAGAAAGTAGCGACACTGGAGCTTGCTTCTGATTGGTCAGTCATTTCTTGGAGCTTCACATAGTGCCGTACCATAGAAAATGTACGGGAAAGGGAACTATTGGGATATCCATGATCCGCCATGTTTTAAACAAAGACCGCGTAAGCGTTAGCCTCTAGCCGAGGCCTCTTGCTGCAATCCCCTGTGCTGCATTCCCCTGTAAACGGCTGCCAACGAGACTAACAACAACAATTTTTTTTATATTTATTGAAAAACATCTACCGGAGCGGTAGATGTTAATATGCGAAAAACTTTTGATTGACACTGTGGTACACCTACCCATCTCTTCTTCCACCAATCAGTGAGCGGGACAGACTCCTACTTCTAAATATTATTATTTTAGATTCACCAGTCAGTGACCAGACTTTTGCCTTCCATATTAAATATTCATGACACATCGTTTCACCATGGCGGAGACTTGTCGCGAAGAAAGGTTGACCAGAAGCTTTGAATTTGCTGCGAAAAAGCTCCGAGCAAAATACCACATTTCAAGGATTTACAAGTTGAAGCCATTACCAGTGCATTGAATGGGAGAGACGTTTTTGTAAATCTTTCCACCGGCTATGGAAAGAGTGCCATATATAGCTTTTCCTCCATGTACCAATTTCCTGCGGACAGGCCTCACCATCTTGGACGAAACAAGCCCCGCTGCGCTGGGCGCAGTAACCGGGTGCTCACTGGAAATCCAACCTTAATAGCAAGTTGCTTTGAAAGAAAGAGGAAAAATCAGAGAAGCAGTTTGGTGAAAGTTTAAACGAAATCGGACAAGCAATAAGAAAGTTATGAATTTTTGAAAGTTCCATTCGCTCAAACACATAAAATGACTAAAATGTCACTTTTTTCAAAATGTTTTAATTAGTAGGATCTTTTTCTTTCATGAGGACCTATAACAATATGCTATCTCCAATATATTTTGAGTACTGCCCCGAGGTTAAAGGCGCTTCGGAGAAAACCGAAAATTAATGATAAATTTGTGTACGACAAATGGGAGAGTTGTCCACAAGTATGTCACAATCGACTCACCAAATTGCCGATTTGAGATTCGCATAGATGTAGTGATCTCATTTTTCAAACATCCATAACTTCCTTATTCCTTGTCCGATTTCTTTCAAACTTTCACCATCCTGTTTTTCTTATTTTTCTGCTTTCACACAAATCAACTTATTACCAAGGTTGGATTGCCCTTTAAGCCCAAGGAGCAATGTTGTCATGTCTCCCCTTGTCTCCCTCAAGAAAAACTAGGTAGGCAGTTAGCACTTTCTGACCTCCAATTTCTGCTGATCAATTATTCAGACATTATGCAAACAGATTTTTAAATTTACTTTTGCATTAAAACACTTGACTTAGTGTATGTGCCCCTGCGGCTTCGTGCAGCCGCTTAGAGAATCGCATATAATCTGCATACAATTTGTGACGTTTCACTACCTTATTTTAATACTGCATATTTAATTAGGGGGCTGGTGAGTAGAGGCCTCAGCGCTGACGCGCCTCGTAGTCTCGATGTCTCGTTGGCAGCCGTTCTTGTTGGCAGCCGTTTACAGGGGAATGCAGCAAGAGGCTACGTAAAGCGTAGGCTTTCCATCGCGTGTCATAACTCTCTCTTTCAACGCGCTCTGCTTTGCGACCGCACCCACCGCACCCCCCCCCCCCCTTTTCGGCGCCTTTTTATGTGTGAGGGTAAGTGGGGGGGGGGGTACCTTGCGCTTGTTTTTTTTTCTTTAAAAAAAAATATATTTGCAAATGCCAGGGGGAAATGTATAAAGTAACAATACCATTTTAGTCTCTTAACTTACTTCGGTATTTTTCTCTGTCTTCCTTTCTCTATTATACTGTTGTGTTTTTTTCTCTCCCTCTCTTTCTGTCCTCTTTTCTCAATTCCATTTTTGTCTTTTATTATCTTCTATCCTTTATTTTTAGAGTACTGAGCGTAACAATAGCATATCCGAAGTAACAACGGTTTCTGACATGATTTTTAGATCGAAATGCCTAGCATGTATACAGTCATCACACCAATATAACTGTCCTGCATAACATTCATTTTCGCCACTTGACATTAATTATTATGCAGTCCCACACTATGTATTTATGTGTTTGTACTTTTATAATAAAATAAAATAAACCCAAAAGGAATTTAACTATCCAGCTATACAATGTATGCATTTATGTCTCTGCTTATTATATTCTCATGAATTCCTGTGCTTGGAATGAGCCTGTCATACACTGCAATTAACAGATATGACATCATATTGCCCCTTTAAAAAAAAAATCAATTCAATTCAAAGTTTATTTCCACTCGAATATACATACAATAAAAACAATGATACATTTGAGGCATTAAAAAATCGAAAATTCACAATTTCAGCCCTTGAACAAAGCAATAGTAATAAACAAACAAGATGGCCAGAGAGAGAGATGGAAGCTGAGGAGAAAGGGGGAAGAGAGAGAAGTTGAGGAGAAGGGGGAAAGAGTGGGAGAATGTAAGAGAGAGAGAGAGGGGGAGGAGGGAGAGAAAAGAAAGGAGTCAGAAGCGGAAGAAAGACAAACAAGGAGAAATTGATAGACTGTTAGGCAGGTAATATAAAAGAGGGAAATGCAAATAGAGTCGTCAAAGAAGAAAGCAGATAAAGAGCAGTAAGCTACATGGGTGTCGATCCTGGGGGGGGGGGGGGGGGGGGGATGGCGTTATTTATCCCCCTCCCCAAAAAAAAAAAAATTGAGGTGGGGGTGGCCTGTATTATCATCCCCCAATATTTTGGATAAAATAAACAAGAATGATGATACATTAACTTAAAACTTATGATTATCCAAACTCATTATGTTTGATCTTTAAATACCATCATATTGTTTAATAATTAGAAGTAAGGAAATAAGAAATGCCATAATTACAATGCGAAAATATCAAAGAAAATTTGTTTGCTCGCATTTGGGGTAGATCCATGCATTTCTTTTCATTAAAAACCATTATGGGATGCTCTAAAATGCAAGTTTTGTAGACAGATTTTTGAAAAAAATCCTGCATGGTGTGGGAGGGGGATACCCCCTCCCCCACACACACCCTCCCCCCCCCCCCCCCCCCAAGGCTCGGTCGCTTCGCTCAGTGGCGTATCTAGGGAGCAGAGCGGCACTGGGAGGGGGCACAAAAAAAGCAAAGGAGAGAAAAAAGGGGGAAATGAAGAAAGGTAGATTGTGATATAGGCATTTGGGATTCTTATCTACCACCGGTTGACTAAATGGCCAGAAACATACGTAAATTGTTTAAATTCCCTATACTCGGGCCGGAGTATGCATATATATATATATGCATGTACATGTACTCTAATTTCTGACTGTTACAGTTATTGACGAAGTAATCCCACCTCCTTCAAGGGCGGACCCACTGCCAGACAACGCTACATTAACGTAAACAAGTGAAGAGCCCACTAGCCCAATGGAATGAAGACATTTTTTAGGCCTACTGCATGTATCATGATTACTCATATTCTATATCTGTCTGTGCGTGTGTGTATGTGTGTGTTCACAATATACGTCTTTCTCTTCTTCGTCTTCTCCTCTCCACCCTGTCATGCCTGTTTCTCTCTGTCTGTCAGTCTGTCTGTCTGCATTGTCTGCCTGCATTTTTCTGTCGGTTTGTCTATGATTGTCGGTCTCTCTGTTTACCTCTGTCAGTTTGTGTATCTCTGTCTCTCTGTCTTTCTCCTTCTGTCTGTCTGTCTCCCTCTGTCTGTCTGTTTGTCCATCTCTGTCTGTCTGTCTCCCTCTGTCTGTCTGTTTGTCCATCTCTGACTGTCTGTCTTTCTCCTTCTGTCTGTCTGTCTCCCTCTGTCTGTCTGTTTGTCCATCTCTGACTGTCTGTCTCTCTGCCTCTGTCTGTCTGTCTACCTTTGTTTGTTTGTGTATCTCTGTCTGTCTGTTTTTTTTTATGCCTTTGAATTGGCTTTACGTGTCTTTTCTGCACAATACATCTTACGCTGTTCATGTTGATTCATGAGTTAACGTATCCCGTTTAAGAGTTCATTGATTTTGAAATAATTCCATTATGTACCCATTTAGTATTTAAATGAAAAACTGAAGAAAAATGTATTATTTTATCACAATTATTATTCAAGTTCAAAACTGCAACGAATTGATTATAAAATAATTCATGTCTTCATCGTTTTTATCAGGAAGTAATTTGGATAAGCCATTTATTTGAAGTGCCCACGAGAACCATGAATCTGTAGTGATTTTGTTAAACAATTATTATGCCTGATGCAGAACTATAATGATTTACATACTATTGAGTAAACCATTGTTCAAAGATGATAGTGAATGTTTGTATTCAATTTTTCCTGTATTATACTGTACCCTTTTTCAATATTTTTTATTGTAGTATTCATAGTGTAGTTATCATATTTCCCCCTCAGATGATTAAAGGAAAATTAACCCCAGAATATAAATGCACTTAAGTTAAAAGGTGTAATATATTCTTAGTCATTGGCCAGTATCACTTTAGAAATAAAATATCAGAAAAAATGTTTAAATCAAGACAGAAAGCACACAGTGTCATCTGCTAACATTTTACAAGGGGGATGCAATTTCTTGATGATATGGACTTGTATATGAACCATTTTAAACCGTTTCAGTCAGGAAGATATTTTTAATCCTCAAGCTAATTTGCTTCTTTTCATTAAAAATATCCCCATATAGGATGGAAAATACATAACAGGTGTAAACATATATCCTGAAATTTGAAATTTATAGATTTCTTTTTAAATTCTCTGGTTTTGCTGAATATAAATCGATTTCTTGGGCTTGCCTGGCAGAGCAGAACATCAGTTATACAACACTCATTCTGACTATTGAAGTCCTTCATCTCAAAACAGGTGAATGCATAGTTTGTCACTATTGACGCTCGGGAAAGTTATTATCCACAAATTTGAATTAATTTGATCCGTCGCGTACGTCATAGTATCAAGAAAATAGATTACTATTAAATATAGGTTTTCCCGTCCAATTTCGCACTTAGTGCATGCAACAGTAAAGATAGGCCATTCAATTTTGCCCATAGTACATGAGAAAAAGTAAATAGGTCATTCAGTTTCGCGGATAGGGCAGCCAACACCACCAATCGCCATTCAAATTCGCTATAGTATTTCGGAGAAGAGGGTCGCTATTCATAATCGGAGAAGAGGGTCGTTATTCATAATTGGAGAAGAGGGTCGCTATTCATAATCGGAGAAGAGGGTCGCTTTTCATAATCAAAGAAGAGGGTCGTCATTTAAATCAAATAAGAAAAGGAAATGGATGAAGGACAACCCAACGGTACTGTATTTAAGAAAGCCTTAGAATGTATTTCCGGCGTTTGTCAAATAATTATATCCCTATTTTTAAAAAAAAGTGATTTATTTATAAATGCTCCCCACAATTTGAAAGGCGCTTTGTCAATGCCTTAATAATTAAAAAAACGATGTCTAATCCATACATCCACGTGGGAGGAGAGGACCACCTCCACCTCCACACACCCACACACACTGGGATCCAGATCCTCCCCGTTTCTCCTGTGGAGACCCTAATCCTTAGCCTTTATCTCAAGTTCCAATTCTCAAGTGGGATCGTCGTAGGGGGTAGTTGTCCTGGAGATTAGTCGTAGACATTGGCGTAGATAGGAGGGCACCAGAGGCCATGGACCCCCTCCCCCCCCCCCCTATTCAGCCGCTAAAAAAAAACAAGAGCGAGAAAGCGGGGGAAGTGAGAGAAAAAGGCCTAAAAGGCGTTTCAAGCCGTTATCTTTCTCTCAATATTTGCTAAGACGTCAAAGTTTTCGCGCTTCACGTGGGAAGGAAGAAATACCTCTCCTCTCCCTGCACCTATCCCTGTTGCATACAGTGAAATGTTGTTGCCAAATAATTGAAAAACAGTCCGGGCGTCGACCTATAACCGCCAACAAAAATTGGTTCTATGAGCCGTTATCTTTCTCTTAAATTTCCTTTTCGCGCTTCGCACGGGAAGGGGGAAACTCCCCCCTCCCTGCACCAACCCCTGTTACATAAAGTGCAGTATTTACGTCCAAAATAACTGAAAAGCAGCCAGGGCGTCGAACTAACTTTCCGCCTTAAAATTAAGTGTTACGAACCGTTATCTTTCTCTCAAATTTGCTAAAGCGTCAGAGCCTGTGCGCTTCTCGCGGGAAGGGGAAAACTCCCCCTCCCTGAACCTATCCCTGTTACAGGGCAGTATTACGTGGAAATAACTGAAAAGCAGTCCTGACGTTCGGCTTTCTTTCATCTTCTTTTTCTGTCCTTTCTTATGTTATTCTTTGTTTTGATCTTTCTTCATCTTCTCTTCTTGTCTTCTCTCATGCTCTTTTTCGTTTTGATCTTTATTTGTTCTTCTATTTCTGTATTTTGATCTTTCTTGAATCTTCTCTTTCTGTCTTTCCATATTATTGTTCTTTGTTCCTTTTCTTTATCTTTTCTTGCTGCCTTTCCCTTATAAATGTTATTCTCTGTTTTATCCTTCCATCATTGTCTTTTTTCTCTCCTTATGTCCCTTCTTTCATCTCGTTCATCTTTTGTTCTACCCTATCCCTTGTATTTCTTCATTATTCTCCTTTCATCTTCTCTATCTGATCTTTCCTCTATCTATTATTCTTTGTTTCTTCCTTTTATCATCTTCTCTATTCTGTATTTCTTATTCTAGCCTCATCTTCTCTTTCCTTTTATGTTTTCAGCATAAGACAATAATTGGACCCTTATTTGTTTTGCTTTCTTCTTTTTTTCAAGCAGACCCGCCCCCTATAAAAAGGGCCTGTGTATCATGAATTTTCTATGTTTGCTTTGAACTTAATTCAATTCAATCCAATTTTTCCCATTTCCAGCAAAAACAAGTCCTAGAAAATTATCTCAAAATTAGACATAGAAATATATAAATTGTAAAACAATATGATACATTCTGCACGATTTTAGTTAGTTTTAGAACTAACTTTGAATTTATCATGTACATGATGTATACAATGTATAACTTTTCTTTAAACATCAGCATCAAACTGACAATATTCCATACTGCTTGTATGTAAACAACCATAGGACCAACAGCTTTAAGTCCTCTCCAAGGGACTTGGGGTTAATGCCTTACCAAAGGATACGAGTGCATCCTGGTTTCGAACCCTGGTCCTTCAAATACAAAGCCACTGATCGACCACTGAGCTATCTCGCCCTTTCTTGGGATTATGGACATGATAGAACCGAACCTGATGGCAACACTTACTACAGCCGCACACAGGCTATGCCATTTATGAATTACTTTGACGAAAATTGTCAGTACTATATGTGCTTGTACCGAGGCAAGGTGGGTCGAATGGAGAAACGTAGACTGACTGATGGTGGGGTGGGGCACAGGGGCGTAGCCAGGACTTTTCAATAAGGAGAGGGGACAGAAGTGAAGAATCCAACGGGTAGCCAGGATTTCATTTTAGGGGCCGTTTGTGAGCACGCAAAGCGTGCGAATATGGTGATGAGCACGTTCTGCGAGCTCTCCAGGGGTGGTTGCAAGGAGGGGGAGTTTTCTGACGTTTTATAGCAAATATGAGATAAAGATAATGGCTCGTAGCACCTACTGTAGACGGAAAGTTAGTGCTTGTCAATTATTTTGACGCAATACTGCACTGTATGTAATAGGGTGGGTGCAGGGGGTGTCCCCCTTCCTGTGCAAAGCACGTAAGCTCTGACGTTTTGTAGCAAATCTGAGGGAAAGATAAGGCTCGTAGCAAACAATTCTTTTTAGGCGGAAAGTTATAGGTATAGTTCGACGCCCAGACTGGTTTACAAGTTTTCCCCTTCCCATGCGAAGCGCGAAAGCTCTGACATTTTAAAACAAATTTGAGAGAAAGAAAATGGCTCGTAACACCTCCTTTAGGCGGAAAGTTAGTTCGACGTCAATTATCTGGATGCAATACTGCACTGTATGTAACAGGGTTAGTGCATGGAAGGGGGGGGGGGGGTAGAAATTCCCCTTCCCGCACAAAACTCTGACGTTCTGTAGCAAATTTGAGACAATGATAAAGGCTCGTAACAAACAATTCTTTTTAGGCGGAAAGTTATAGGCATAGTTTGACGCCCAGACTGGTTTACAAGTTTTCCTCTTCCCGTGCGAAGCGCGAAAGCTCTGACATTTTAAAACAAATTTGAGAGAAAGAAAATGTCTCGTAACACCTGCTTTAGGCGGAAGGTTAGTTCGACGTCAATTATCTGGATGCAATACTGCACTGTATGTAACAGGGTTAGTGCATGGAGGAGGGGGGGGGGGGGAATCCCCCTTCCCGCATAAAACTGTGACGTTCTGTAGCAAATTTGAGAGAATGATAAAGGCTCGTAACAAACAATTCTTTTTAGGCGGAAAGTTATAGGCATAGTTCGACGCCCAGACTGGTTTACAAGTTTTCCCCTTCCCACGCAACGCGCGAAACCTCTGACGATTTATAGCAAATTTGATAATAAGATATATATAGCACCTTCTTTTAGGTGGAAATTTAATTCGACACCGGGACTACTATTGGGCGCAATACTGCACTGTATGTATCAGGGGTGGGTGCAGGGAGGGGGAGTTACTTCCTCCTTCCCGCGCAAAGCGCGAAAACTTTTATGTTTTAGCTCATTTCGTAGCGCCTTTTTAGGCTTTTATCTCACTTCCTCCGCTTTTTGCCCGCCTAGCTAAGTTGGGGGAGTATTTGTTTCATCGTCCCACCCCATATTGCTTCTACACAGCAGTGGGGTGTTTCACATCCAATATCATTTTGTTTGCTAATTTGATTCTTTCATATTTGAGTGTTTCATTGAACAATAAAAATCATATTCCAATATTTTACAAATAATCCTAACCTAGCTAACCTCTTCTTTGATTATGACAAGCGACCTTCCTCCCCGGTTATGAATAGCGACCCTCTTCTTTGATTATGAATAGCGACCCTCTTCTTCGATTATGAATAGCAACCTTCTTTTCCGATTATGAATAGCGACCCTCTTCTTCAATTATGAATAGCGACCCACTTCTTTGATTATGAATAGCAACCTTCTTTTCCGATTATGAATAGCGACCCTCTTCTTCAATTATGAATAGCGACCCTCTTCTTTGATTATGAATAGCGACCCTCTTTTCCGATTATGAATAGCGACCCTCTTCTTTGATTATGAATAGCGACCCTCTTTTCCGATTATGAATAGCGACCCTCTTCTTTGATTATGAATAACGACCCTCTTCCCCGATTATGAATATTTAGCGACCATCTCTTCCGATTATGAATAGCGACCCTCTTCTTTGATTATGAATAACGACCCTCTTCTCCGATTATGAATAGCGACCCTCTTCTTTGATTATGAATAGCGACCCTCTTCTCCGATTATGGATACCGACCCTCTTCTTCGATTATGAATATTTAGCGACCATCTCTTCCGATTATGAATAGCGACCCTCCTCCCCGATTATGAATAGTGACCCTCTTCTTCAATTATGAATAGCAACCCTCTTCTTTGATTATGAATAGCGAACCTCTTCTTCGATTATGAATAGCGACCTCTTCCCCGATTATAAATAGCGACCCTCTTCGATTATGAATAGCGACCCTCTTCTCTGATTATGAATAGCAACCCTTATGAATATTGACCTTTATGCATAACGACCCTCTTCTCCGATTATGAATAGCGACCCTCTATCTGTATTATGTATAGGTACACTTATGACTCATTATGAATAGCGGTCCTCATGAGTAATGACCATTTTCTTCGATTATGAATAACGACCCTCTTCTCCGATTATGAATAGCGGCCCTCTTCTTTGATTATGAATAGCGACCCTCTTCTCCGATTATGGATACCGACCCTCTTCTTCGATTATGAATATTTAGCGACCATCTCTTCCGATTATGAATAGCGACCCTCCTCCCCGATTATGAATAGTGACCCTCTTCTTCAATTATGAATAGCAACCCTCTTCTTTGATTATGAATAGCGAACCTCTTCTTCGATTATGAATAGCGACCTCTTCCCCGATTATAAATAGCGACCCTCTTCGATTATGAATAGCGACCCTCTTCTCTGATTATGAATAGCAACCCTTATGAATATTGACCTTTATGCATAACGACCCTCTTCTCCGATTATGAATAGCGACCCTCTATCTGTATTATGTATAGGTACACTTATGACTCATTATGAATAGCGGTCCTCATGAGTAATGACCATTTTCTTCGATTATGAATAGCAACCCTCTTCTCCTATTATGAATAGTAATCCTTATGAATAATGGTCCTGAAGAGTTTATGATTAGTGACCCCTTTTCGCTTTATGAATAGCGACCCTACAGGTATAGGAAATTAAACGTTTTGAATAGCAGTCCTTATGAGCCACTGGTCCTTATGACTAGCAGTCCTTATGACTAGCATTTGGGATACATAATATCAAATCAAATTCCAGTCCGACTTTCATTTCTTGTATGAAATTTATTTTCAAGAATATATACAAAACATGTGTCATTTCATAACATCTGAGAGGAATGAAAGTCACATTATATCTCATTTATAAGATAAAAGAAGTAAACAAACAACATACCAATTAACATATTAACCATTTATTACATAATTATGATGGCTAAGTTTAAACCTCCTCATAATTATGTCAATTACGAATTATTTTGATGATGTCATTCCTATGCTGCAGCAAAAAGGAATGTTGAGTTTACAATCCATATATGGTAACTGATCACATACGATACAAATTAGGTACAAAGCATCACAGTAATAACAATGTTTTGAAATTTGATTTCCAGTAAAAAAAATAAATAAAAAGGAAGGGGAAAAAAGCAAAATACAGAAAAAAGGGGAAAAAAGAGTGAGCTTCCTCGTTCCTTTTATACCCACATGGGGAAGAATGTCATCGTATAAATCCATTGAAAAGATTTTTGTTCATCTGCGTGTAGTGCCTTTTCTATGTGCATTGCTTTTATTTTCAGCAAGGTCAGATGTTATTCTACGATGAGGCTGATCCAAAA
Source organism: Heliocidaris erythrogramma (assembly GCA_025617745.1). Lineage (NCBI taxonomy): Eukaryota > Metazoa > Echinodermata > Echinoidea > Camarodonta > Echinometridae > Heliocidaris > Heliocidaris erythrogramma. The sequence continues at coordinate 38,159,921 of CM046863.1, forward strand.
ACCTAACAACATATAGTCATTATTATATACTACTTAATCCACCTTCCCCATCAAATTACAATCATTTTCTTTCATAATTGCATGACCAGTACACCTCTGTGTATTTTTGTTGAGAATATTAAGCAGGTGACTAGTGAATAAAAAGCAGTAAAAGTGGTAAAAGAGAAAGCAAAGCCGCTTTAATACCTATGCCCCGTTTAAGAATTGACGGCTGCGTACGAAGAAACATCTTAATTATTATGTCTATAAACAAACAGTATACATGTAATTCTAAACTAATCTAACACTATTATTATAAATGTGTGTACCCTCAATGAATGAATTTACAGGTTTAATATATATATATATATATATATATATCATTCCTGATGAAGCCCTATGGGCGAAAATTTGAATTCTTTCATCTCTTAACGGTTGTCTTATTCATCATTGACTTATAGATATATATATATATATGATTGCTATGATTACTACAAAAAAAAAAATCTACAATCCTGAAATGTGAATTAAACAACCTAAGTAATTAACATCTCAGCAAAATAAATTCATTTATTTCCGAAAGACAGTTTCATAATTATCAAGTCTTACATAACTATACAATCCCATGTGTCTATAAACGCTATACAATTTTCCATTACATTTTTCAATTAAATTCAGTACAATATTTCTTACACATATGATATGGAAAGTCTACATCATTGTGTGTGTGTATATATATATATATATATATAACACTTAAAATACATAACATTCGTGAAATTAAATATGGATAGCATAAAGAGCATACATACGTACAATTATTGTTATTGTTTTTTACACAGTGCTTTTTTCACAGGTAATAGATAATAGACATAAAAGCAGAATTTATATATTAAATCAAAACTTTTCATGATATCGAACATATTTCGTTTGGTATGTATTTTTATACATTTAATTGCGCGTTTGTGGTTGTGTTTGAGTCTTCTGTTTTTGTTTTGAATGCCATCAAACTATGTCTTTTAAATGCAGAAGTGTATGGCTACATTAAAAAAATATCTAATTATATTCTAATATTAATAAGGCAGTCAAGTTTCTGATTAAAGGCGGTCAATCGCCGGGTTCAATGGGGAAAAATCTGTGTTTGCTGATGCTGCAAAATAGTTCTTGCGCATACGAAACTAGGTCTAGTCGAAAGTAAGTTGGGGGTGTATTTGTTTCATCGTCCCACCCCATATTGCTTCTACACAGCAGTGGGGTGTTTCACATCCAATATCATTTTGTTTGCTAATTTGATTCTTTCATATTTGAGTGTTTCATTGAACAATAAAAATCATATTCCAATATTTTACAAATAATCCTAACCTAGCTAACCTCTTCTTTGATTATGACAAGCGACCTTCCTCCCCGGTTATGAATAGCGACCCTCTTCTTTGATTATGAATAGCGACCCTCTTCTTCGATTATGAATAGCAACCTTCTTTTCCGATTATGAATAGCGACCCTCTTCTTCAATTATGAATAGCGACCCTCTTCTTTGATTATGAATAGCAACCTTCTTTTCCGATTATGAATAGCGACCCTCTTCTTCAATTATGAATAGCGACCCTCTTCTTTGATTATGAATAGCGACCCTCTTTTCCGATTATGAATAGCGACCCTCTTCTTTGATTATGAATAGCGACCCTCTTTTCCGATTATGAATAGCGACCCTCTTCTTTGATTATGAATAACGACCCTCTTCCCCGATTATGAATATTTAGCGACCATCTCTTCCGATTATGAATAGCGACCCTCTTCTTTGATTATGAATAACGACCCTCTTCTCCGATTATGAATAGCGGCCCTCTTCTTTGATTATGAATAGCGACCCTCTTCTCCGATTATGGATACCGACCCTCTTCTTCGATTATGAATATTTAGCGACCATCTCTTCCGATTATGAATAGCGACCCTCCTCCCCGATTATGAATAGTGACCCTCTTCTTCAATTATGAATAGCAACCCTCTTCTTTGATTATGAATAGCGAACCTCTTCTTCGATTATGAATAGCGACCTCTTCCCCGATTATAAATAGCGACCCTCTTCGATTATGAATAGCGACCCTCTTCTCTGATTATGAATAGCAACCTTATGAATATTGACCTTTATGCATAACGACCCTCTTCTCCGATTATGAATAGCGACCCTCTATCTGTATTATGTATAGGTACACTTATGACTCATTATGAATAGCGGTCCTCATGAGTAATGACCATTTTCTTCGATTATGAATAGCAACCCTCTTCTCCTATTATGAATAGTAATCCTTATGAATAATGGTCCTGAAGAGTTTATGATTAGTGACCCCCTTTTCGTTTTATGAATAGCGACCCTACAGGTATAGGAAATTAAACGTTTTGAATAGCAGTCCTTATGAGCCACTGGTCCTTATGACTAGCAGTCCTTATGACTAGCATTTGGGATACATAATATCAAATCAAATTCCAGTCCGACTTTCATTTCTTGTATGAAATTTATTTTCAAGAATATATACAAAACATGTGTCATTTCATAACATCTGAGAGGAATGAAAGTCACATTATATCTCATTTATAAGATAAAAGAAGTAAACAAACAACATACCAATTAACATATTAACCATTTATTACATAATTATGATGGCTAAGTTTAAACCTCCTCATAATTATGTCAATTACGAATTATTTTGATGATGTCATTCCTATGCTGCAGCAAAAAGGAATGTTGAGTTTACAATCCATATATGGTAACTGATCACATACGATACAAATTAGGTACAAAGCATCACAGTAATAACAATGTTTTGAAATTTGATTTCCAGTAAAAAAAATAAATAAAAAGGAAGGGGAAAAAAAGCAAAATACAGAAAAAAGGGGAAAAAAGAGTGAGCTTCCTCGTTCCTTTTATACCCACATGGGGAAGAATGTCATCGTATAAATCCATTGAAAAGATTTTTGTTCATCTGCGTGTAGTGCCTTTTCTATGTGCATTGCTTTTATTTTCAGCAAGGTCAGATGTTATTCTACGATGAGGCTGATCCAAAAACCTAACAACATATAGTCATTTTTATATACTACTTAATCCACCTTCCCCATCAAATTACAATCATTTTCTTTCATAATTGCATGACCAGTACACCTCTGTGTATTTTTGTTGAGAATATTAAGCAGGTGACTAGTGAATAAAAAGCAGTAAAAGTGGTAAAAGAGAAAGCAAAGCCGCTTTAATACCTATGCCCCGTTTAAGAATTGACGGCTGCGTACGAAGAAACATCTTAATTATTATGTCTATAAACAAACAGTATACATGTAATTCTAAACTAATCTAACACTATTATTATAAATGTGTGTACCCTCAATGAATGAATTTACAGGTTTAATATATATATATATATATATATATATATATATATATATCATTCCTGATGAAGCCCTATGGGCGAAAATTTGAATTCTTTCATCTCTTAACGGTTGTCTTATTCATCATTGACTTATAGATATATATATATATATGATTGCTATGATTACTAGAAAAAAAAAATCTACAATCCTGAAATGTGAATTAAACAACCTAAGTAATTAACATCTCAGCAAAATAAATTCATTTATTTCCGAAAGACAGTTTCATAATTATCAAGTCTTACATAACTATACAATCCCATGTGTCTATAAACGCTATACAATTTTCCATTACATTTTTCAATTAAATTCAGTACAATATTTCTTACACATATGATATGGAAAGTCTACATCATTGTGTGTGTGTATATATATATATATATATATAACACTTAAAATACATAACATTCGTGAAATTAAATATGGATAGCATAAAGAGCATACATACGTACAATTATTGTTATTGTTTTTTACACAGTGCTTTTTTTCACAGGTAATAGATAATAGACATAAAAGCAGAATTTATATATTAAATCAAAACTTTTCATGATATCGAACATATTTCGTTTGGTATGTATTTTTATACATTTAATTGCGCGTTTGTGGTTGTGTTTGAGTCTTCTGTTTTTGTTTTGAATGCCATCAAACTATGTCTTTTAAATGCAGAAGTGTATGGCTACATTAAAAAAATATCTAATTATATTCTAATATTAATAAGGCAGTCAAGTTTCTGATTAAAGGCGGTCAATCGCCGGGTTCAATGGGGAAAAATCTGTGTTTGCTGATGCTGCAAAATAGTTCTTGCGCATACGAAACTAGGTCTAGTCGAAAGTATATTGACGATCAGCGAAATTTCCTTCTCCTCGGCAAAAATCCGCATAGATCGCTGTGATATGTGTAAGGTGTACTGAATATGTTTTGCGCTATGTGTATCCTGCAATCCGCTGTCTGAAGCCGTACCATTATATACTGACCCACAATAAAAAGTACCCACGACTTTATAATGATATATCATATTTATATTGACAGACACAGAATGACAATGAACCAGGGTGGAAAGATTGACCTTTTATTGAAACATTTCACTAATTTCGGAAGACAATGCTGTCTCTTGTCACACCAAATAGTGAAGTTGTTTTCCTTCCAAGATTTACTTTTATTGTGATCTGTTTACACTGTTTGTTTTAGAATTTGCTTATACATAGATCCACAAACCTTTCCTGAAGTATGCCTACATGTAAACTGTTGAAAGTATAGTTTTACACTTCTTAGCTGATTTTTGTATTATATTTATTACAGTTTGATATACATGTATTCTAGATCCACAAACTTGCCTTGAAACATGCACATTTAGTGTTGAAATAATAGTTTCGCAATATGAAGTTGATTTTTTCTCATACTTGTATATATTTATCAGAAGTTGTAATTTTTTAAGAAACGTATGTATTATGCATACATGGACATTTCTGGTACTTTTTTATATGCCATTTGCTATTTCATATGGTATGCCTATATACTGTTGAAAGTATAGTTTTTATACTACTGAGCTGATTTTTGTATATATTTATTACAGTTTTATGTATTTTAGATAGACAAACTTGCCTTGAAACATGTCTATTTATTGTTGACAATATAGTTTCAATGTTCAGTTGATTTTTACTCTCACTTGGGTAGTTTTATTACAAGTTATACATGTATTATTTTTAAGAAACTTAAAAGTATACATACAGGAACACCTTTTCTACTTTTCCTTGTGATTTGCCATTTGCAATGGCACTGCATGTTACATGTAAGGAAGTAAATGAAGACAGCATGAAAAAGTACTCTTCATTGTGTGTACATGTCAGAAGTTTTGAAGTATTGTAATCTACATTCCTTTTATTTTTATATACTACTTAATCCACCTTCCCCATCAAATTACAATCATTTTCTTTCATAATTGCATGACCAGTACACCTCTGTGTATTTTTGTTCAGAATATTAAGCAGGTGACTAGTTAATAAAAAGCAGTAAAAGTGGTAAAAGAGAAAGCAAAGCCGCTTTAATACCTATGCCCCGTTTAAGAATTGACGGCTGCGTACGAAGAAACATCTTAATTATTATGTCTATAAACAAACAGTATACATGTAATTCTAAACTAATCTAACACTATTATTATAAATGTGTGTACCCTCAATGAATGAATTTACAGGTTTAATATATATATATATATATATATATCATTCCTGATGAAGCCCTATGGGCGAAAATTTGAATTCTTTCATCTCTTAACGGTTGTCTTATTCATCATTGACTTATAGATATATATATATATATGATTGCTATGATTACTACAAAAAAAAAAATCTACAATCCTGAAATGTGAATTAAACAACCTAAGTAATTAACATCTCAGCAAAATAAATTCATTTATTTCCGAAAGACAGTTTCATAATTATCAAGTCTTACATAACTATACAATCCCATGTGTCTATAAACGCTATACAATTTTCCATTACATTTTTCAATTAAATTCAGTACAATATTTCTTACACATATGATATGGAAAGTCTACATCATTGTGTGTGTGTATATATATATATATATATATAACACTTAAAATACATAACATTCGTGAAATTAAATATGGATAGCATAAAGAGCATACATACGTACAATTATTGTTATTGTTTTTTACACAGTGCTTTTTTCACAGGTAATAGATAATAGACATAAAAGCAGAATTTATATATTAAATCAAAACTTTTCATGATATCGAACATATTTCGTTTGGTATGTATTTTTATACATTTAATTGCGCGTTTGTGGTTGTGTTTGAGTCTTCTGTTTTTGTTTTGAATGCCATCAAACTATGTCTTTTAAATGCAGAAGTGTATGGCTACATTAAAAAAATATCTAATTATATTCTAATATTAATAAGGCAGTCAAGTTTCTGATTAAAGGCGGTCAATCGCCGGGTTCAATGGGGAAAAATCTGTGTTTGCTGATGCTGCAAAATAGTTCTTGCGCATACGAAACTAGGTCTAGTCGAAAGTAAGTTGGGGGTGTATTTGTTTCATCGTCCCACCCCATATTGCTTCTACACAGCAGTGGGGTGTTTCACATCCAATATCATTTTGCTTGCTAATTTGATTCTTTCATATTTGAGTGTTTCATTGAACAATAAAAATCATATTCCAATATTTTACAAATAATCCTAACCTAGCTAACCTCTTCTTTGATTATGACAAGCGACCTTCCTCCCCGGTTATGAATAGCGACCCTCTTCTTTGATTATGAATAGCGACCCTCTTCTTCGATTATGAATAGCAACCTTCTTTTCCGATTATGAATAGCGACCCTCTTCTTCAATTATGAATAGCGACCCTCTTCTTTGATTATGAATAGCAACCTTCTTTTCCGATTATGAATAGCGACCCTCTTCTTCAATTATGAATAGCGACCCTCTTCTTTGATTATGAATAGCGACCCTCTTTTCCGATTATGAATAGCGACCCTCTTCTTTGATTATGAATAGCGACCCTCTTTTCCGATTATGAATAGCGACCCTCTTCTTTGATTATGAATAACGACCCTCTTCCCCGATTATGAATATTTAGCGACCATCTCTTCCGATTATGAATAGCGACCCTCTTCTTTGATTATGAATAACGACCCTCTTCTCCGATTATGAATAGCGGCCCTCTTCTTTGATTATGAATAGCGACCCTCTTCTCCGATTATGGATACCGACCCTCTTCTTCGATTATGAATATTTAGCGACCATCTCTTCCGATTATGAATAGCGACCCTCCTCCCCGATTATGAATAGTGACCCTCTTCTTCAATTATGAATAGCAACCCTCTTCTTTGATTATGAATAGCGAACCTCTTCTTCGATTATGAATAGCGACCTCTTCCCCGATTATAAATAGCGACCCTCTTCGATTATGAATAGCGACCCTCTTCTCTGATTATGAATAGCAACCCTTATGAATATTGACCTTTATGCATAACGACCCTCTTCTCCGATTATGAATAGCGACCCTCTATCTGTATTATGTATAGGTACACTTATGACTCATTATGAATAGCGGTCCTCATGAGTAATGACCATTTTCTTCGATTATGAATAGCAACCCTCTTCTCCTATTATGAATAGTAATCCTTATGAATAATGGTCCTGAAGAGTTTATGATTAGTGACCCCCTTTTCGCTTTATGAATAGCGACCCTACAGGTATAGGAAATTAAACGTTTTGAATAGCAGTCCTTATGAGCCACTGGTCCTTATGACTAGCAGTCCTTATGACTAGCATTTGGGATACATAATATCAAATCAAATTCCCATGTGACTGCGAGAGGTCCCGGGTTCGACTCCCGGACAAGCCCCCAGAAAATGTCACATGGGCGGACTCAAATAAATTTCCAGATACTCAACTTGTGCCAGTCAAGACATATAATTTATTTCAGTATATATTTTTTTTTAAAAATCTGATAACACATATCTCTCTGTGAAATTCAGTATTCAAACACGAAATCGGATGAAAGGAAAAAATGTTTTACCACATCGAAAACGACAAAGTATAGTACTTCAAATGATTACTCGTTTTCACAAACACGAAATTCAACCTCACACAAAGGCAAAGGATCCTGCGTTGATCCAATCCACTATTCAATATCTTTCCACTCTGACCTTGTCTCTATACCAAAAAAAAAATAACTTTAAACATGCATGAATAGATCCTGCACTGACCTAATCACAAAACTTCAACTAATTTCTCGTAACTACACTGTATACTGCATTTACTGATCACATTTATAATAAAGCTTCAAACATTACCTCAACTTGACCTTTTCTTCAACTGTCAACTTCTATCTCTATAAGTCTCTATATTCATAACTCTCAGTAACTCAAAATCTCAATTTATCATCTTAAATCATTAAATCTTACATTTATCAAAATTCAAAATAACCCTCCTCACTATCCATTGTTCACTCATCTTCTGAGAGTCTGCTTTGTCTCAAAGTCAATCTGCAAGATTTCCTTAGGGAAAAAAAAAAAACTTCTGCGTTCTCTCTCTCTTCTTTATAACAAAACTTATCTCCGTAACCAGGTCTTTTGTTCGTTGGCCGAAAACCGCCACCAAAGACGGCGCTGTACCTCGTCAGCCCCCCAAAAAACACTTCACCGATCCTTGTAGAAACGAGATATCCCAGAACGACCCAATCTTGGAAAATGTCCCGATCTTGGAACCATCTATAATTAAAAACAGAACCAAGAATCTTTCTACGATATATCCTAGCGATAACAAATGTAAATTATTTTAAATTGATTAAAGTTTGCTTGAATTTTCTATTATCAAACTATCAATTACAAAGCATGAATTTTAATATCACATAAACTTGCGAAATACCATGTTTTAGAATACTTTCATTCTCTTTCAAAAGTACATTTCAAAAAGTTTATATTTACATCGAAATTTTAGACCATGAAGTTATGTATTCTTTTTCTTTTACACATTAAGATAAAATAGAAGAAATCAGTTTAACTTACCGATGACTTCTTTAATTCAGGCCTAAAAACATCAGTATAAATTCTGATTAATCTGGCCTCATACAGGTTAAAAAGCTTCAGCCAAATCGGTAAAATAAGGCTGCTTTTTGATGAAAATATATAGTTGAAATTCAAATCAAAATGGCGGCTGCCTCAAACTGCACATGTGTGTTCCACAAAGTCGAAAAGATGTTCTGCCTAAAACAACTACTGGAAAAGTACCAAGATCTACTCCCACAATAACTCTTCCCTAAAAGTATTCCAAACAGCTGTTCAAAAGCATAGGCTCACCGAGCTCAAATAAAAGACCTATTCAGGTTTACTACCTTACACACAACTTATACAATAGAAATGTAAATTAAATCAAGTCAGTCATCGATGGTAAAAGGAATCTCTCACACTCTTCTCCTCACACACTTCGCATTGCTACATAAATTAACTCCTTGTCTCTTAGCAACCTGGCTGTGGAGTGAAAATTAGACGAAATTTGGCAAGCTTTCCTGGGAAAAACAGATAACATAAAATAAATGCATTTTCAGTGTGACACCGACTTTCATTTCTTGTATGAAATTTATTTTCAAGAATATATACAAATCATGTGTCATTTCATAACATCTGAGAGGAATGAAAGTCACATTATATCTCATTTATAAGATAAAAGAAGTAAACAAACAACATACCAATTAACATATTAACCATTTATTACATAATTATGATGGCTAAGTTTAAACCTCCTCATAATTATGTCAATTACGAATTATTTTGATGATGTCATTCCTATGCTGCAGCAAAAAGGAATGTTGAGTTTACAATCCATATATGGTAACTGATCACATACGATACAAATTAGGTACAAAGCATCACAGTAATAACAACGTTTTGAAATTTGATTTCCAGTAAAAAAAATAAATAAAAAGGAAGGGGAAAAAAGCAAAATACAGAAAAAAGGGGAAAAAAGAGTGAGCTTCCTCGTTCCTTTTATACCCACATGGGGAAGAATGTCATCGTATAAATCCATTGAAAAGATTTTTGTTCATCTGCGTGTAGTGCCTTTTCTATGTGCATTGCTTTTATTTTCAGGAAAGTCAGATGTTATTCTACGATGAGGCTGATCCAAAAACCTAACAACATATAGTCATTTTTATATACTACTTAATCCACCTTCCCCATCAAATTACAATCATTTTCTTTCATAATTGCATGACCAGTACACCTCTGTGTATTTTTGTTGAGAATATTAAGCAGGTGACTAGTGAATAAAAAGCAGTAAAAGTGGTAAAAGAGAAAGCAAAGCCGCTTTAATACCTATGCCCCGTTTAAGAATTGACGGCTGCGTACGAAGAAACATCTTAATTATTATGTCTATAAACAAACAGTATACATGTAATTCTAAACTAATCTAACACTATTATTATAAATGTGTGTACCCTCAATGAATGAATTTACAGGTTTAATATATATATATATATATATATATATATATATCATTCCTGATGAAGCCCTATGGGCGAAAATTTGAATTCTTTCATCTCTTAACGGTTGTCTTATTCATCATTGACTTATAGATATATATATATATATGATTGCTATGATTACTACAAAAAAAAAAATCTACAATCCTGAAATGTGAATTAAACAACCTAAGTAATTAACATCTCAGCAAAATAAATTCATTTATTTCCGAAAGACAGTTTCATAATTATCAAGTCTTACATAACTATACAATCCCATGTGTCTATAAACGCTATACAATTTTCCATTACATTTTTCAATTAAATTCAGTACAATATTTCTTACACATATGATATGGAAAGTCTACATCATTGTGTGTGTGTATATATATATATATATATAACACTTAAAATACATAACATTCGTGAAATTAAATATGGATAGCATAAAGAGCATACATACGTACAATTATTGTTATTGTTTTTTACACAGTGCTTTTTTTCACAGGTAATAGATAATAGACATAAAAGCAGAATTTATATATTAAATCAAAACTTTTCATGATATCGAACATATTTCGTTTGGTATGTATTTTTATACATTTAATTGCGCGTTTGTGGTTGTGTTTGAGTCTTCTGTTTTTGTTTTGAATGCCATCAAACTATGTCTTTTAAATGCAGAAGTGTATGGCTACATTAAAAAAATATCTAATTATATTCTAATATTAATAAGGCAGTCAAGTTTCTGATTAAAGGCGGTCAATCGCCGGGTTCAATGGGGAAAAATCTGTGTTTGCTGATGCTGCAAAATAGTTCTTGCGCATACGAAACTAGGTCTAGTCGAAAGTAAGTTGGGGGTGTATTTGTTTCATCGTCCCACCCCATATTGCTTCTACACAGCAGTGGGGTGTTTCACATCCAATATCATTTTGTTTGCTAATTTGATTCTTTCATATTTGAGTGTTTCATTGAACAATAAAAATCATATTCCAATATTTTACAAATAATCCTAACCTAGCTAACCTCTTCTTTGATTATGACAAGCGACCTTCCTCCCCGGTTATGAATAGCGACCCTCTTCTTTGATTATGAATAGCGACCCTCTTCTTCGATTATGAATAGCAACCTTCTTTTCCGATTATGAATAGCGACCCTCTTCTTCAATTATGAATAGCGACCCTCTTCTTTGATTATGAATAGCAACCTTCTTTTCCGATTATGAATAGCGACCCTCTTCTTCAATTATGAATAGCGACCCTCTTCTTTGATTATGAATAGCGACCCTCTTTTCCGATTATGAATAGCGACCCTCTTCTTTGATTATGAATAGCGACCCTCTTTTCCGATTATGAATAGCGACCCTCTTCTTTGATTATGAATAACGACCCTCTTCCCCGATTATGAATATTTAGCGACCATCTCTTCCGATTATGAATAGCGACCCTCTTCTTTGATTATGAATAACGACCCTCTTCTCCGATTATGAATAGCGGCCCTCTTCTTTGATTATGAATAGCGACCCTCTTCTCCGATTATGGATACCGACCCTCTTCTTCGATTATGAATATTTAGCGACCATCTCTTCCGATTATGAATAGCGACCCTCCTCCCCGATTATGAATAGTGACCCTCTTCTTCAATTATGAATAGCAACCCTCTTCTTTGATTATGAATAGCGAACCTCTTCTTCGATTATGAATAGCGACCTCTTCCCCGATTATAAATAGCGACCCTCTTCGATTATGAATAGCGACCCTCTTCTCTGATTATGAATAGCAACCCTTATGAATATTGACCTTTATGCATAACGACCCTCTTCTCCGATTATGAATAGCGACCCTCTATCTGTATTATGTATAGGTACACTTATGACTCATTATGAATAGCGGTCCTCATGAGTAATGACCATTTTCTTCGATTATGAATAGCAACCCTCTTCTCCTATTATGAATAGTAATCCTTATGAATAATGGTCCTGAAGAGTTTATGATTAGTGACCCCCTTTTCGCTTTATGAATAGCGACCCTACAGGTATAGGAAATTAAACGTTTTGAATAGCAGTCCTTATGAGCCACTGGTCCTTATGACTAGCAGTCCTTATGACTAGCATTTGGGATACATAATATCAAATCAAATTCCAGTCCGACTTTCATTTCTTGTATGAAATTTATTTTCAAGAATATATACAAAACATGTGTCATTTCATAACATCTGAGAGGAATGAAAGTCACATTATATCTCATTTATAAGATAAAAGAAGTAAACAAACAACATACCAATTAACATATTAACCATTTATTACATAATTATGATGGCTAAGTTTAAACCTCCTCATAATTATGTCAATTACGAATTATTTTGATGATGTCATTCCTATGCTGCAGCAAAAAGGAATGTTGAGTTTACAATCCATATATGGTAACTGATCACATACGATACAAATTAGGTACAAAGCATCACAGTAATAACAATGTTTTGAAATTTGATTTCCAGTAAAAAAAATAAATAAAAAGGAAGGGGAAAAAAGCAAAATACAGAAAAAAGGGGAAAAAAGAGTGAGCTTCCTCGTTCCTTTTATACCCACATGGGGAAGAATGTCATCGTATAAATCCATTGAAAAGATTTTTGTTCATCTGCGTGTAGTGCCTTTTCTATGTGCATTGCTTTTATTTTCAGCAAGGTCAGATGTTATTCTACGATGAGGCTGATCCAAAAACCTAACAACATATAGTCATTTTTATATACTACTTAATCCACCTTCCCCATCAAATTACAATCATTTTCTTTCATAATTGCATGACCAGTACACCTCTGTGTATTTTTGTTGAGAATATTAAGCAGGTGACTAGTGAATAAAAAGCAGTAAAAGTGGTAAAAGAGAAAGCAAAGCCGCTTTAATACCTATGCCCCGTTTAAGAATTGACGGCTGCGTACGAAGAAACATCTTAATTATTATGTCTATAAACAAACAGTATACATGTAATTCTAAACTAATCTAACACTATTATTATAAATGTGTGTACCCTCAATGAATGAATTTACAGGTTTAATATATATATATATATATATATATATATATATATATATATATATATCATTCCTGATGAAGCCCTATGGGCGAAAATTTGAATTCTTTCATCTCTTAACGGTTGTCTTATTCATCATTGACTTATAGATATATATATATATATGATTGCTATGATTACTAGAAAAAAAAAATCTACAATCCTGAAATGTGAATTAAACAACCTAAGTAATTAACATCTCAGCAAAATAAATTCATTTATTTCCGAAAGACAGTTTCATAATTATCAAGTCTTACATAACTATACAATCCCATGTGTCTATAAACGCTATACAATTTTCCATTACATTTTTCAATTAAATTCAGTACAATATTTCTTACACATATGATATGGAAAGTCTACATCATTGTGTGTGTGTATATATATATATATATATATAACACTTAAAATACATAACATTCGTGAAATTAAATATGGATAGCATAAAGAGCATACATACGTACAATTATTGTTATTGTTTTTTACACAGTGCTTTTTTTCACAGGTAATAGATAATAGACATAAAAGCAGAATTTATATATTAAATCAAAACTTTTCATGATATCGAACATATTTCGTTTGGTATGTATTTTTATACATTTAATTGCGCGTTTGTGGTTGTGTTTGAGTCTTCTGTTTTTGTTTTGAATGCCATCAAACTATGTCTTTTAAATGCAGAAGTGTATGGCTACATTAAAAAAATATCTAATTATATTCTAATATTAATAAGGCAGTCAAGTTTCTGATTAAAGGCGGTCAATCGCCGGGTTCAATGGGGAAAAATCTGTGTTTGCTGATGCTGCAAAATAGTTCTTGCGCATACGAAACTAGGTCTAGTCGAAAGTATATTGACGATCAGCGAAATTTCCTTCTCCTCGGCAAAAATCCGCATAGATCGCTGTGATATGTGTAAGGTGTACTGAATATGTTTTGCGCTATGTGTATCCTGCAATCCGCTGTCTGAAGCCGTACCATTATATACTGACCCACAATAAAAAGTACCCACGACTTTATAATGATATATCATATTTATATTGACAGACACAGAATGACAATGAACCAGGGTGGAAAGATTGACCTTTTATTGAAACATTTCACTAATTTCGGAAGACAATGCTGTCTCTTGTCACACCAAATAGTGAAGTTGTTTTCCTTCCAAGATTTACTTTTATTGTGATCTGTTTACACTGTTTGTTTTAGAATTTGCTTATACATAGATCCACAAACCTTTCCTGAAGTATGCCTACATGTAAACTGTTGAAAGTATAGTTTTACACTTCTTAGCTGATTTTTGTATTATATTTATTACAGTTTGATATACATGTATTCTAGATCCACAAACTTGCCTTGAAACATGCACATTTAGTGTTGAAATAATAGTTTTGCAATATGAAGTTGATTTTTTCTCATACTTGTATATATTTATCAGAAGTTGTAATTTTTTAAGAAACGTATGTATTATGCATACATGGACATTTCTGGTACTTTTTTATATGCCATTTGCTATTTCATATGGTATGCCTATATACTGTTGAAAGTATAGTTTTTATACTACTGAGCTGATTTTTGTATATATTTATTACAGTTTTATGTATTTTAGATAGACAAACTTGCCTTGAAACATGTCTATTTATTGTTGACAATATAGTTTCAATGTTCAGTTGATTTTTACTCTCACTTGGGTAGTTTTATTACAAGTTATACATGTATTATTTTTAAGAAACTTAAAAGTATACATACAGGAACACCTTTTCTACTTTTCCTTGTGATTTGCCATTTGCAATGGCACTGCATGTTACATGTAAGGAAGTAAATGAAGACAGCATGAAAAAGTACTCTTCATTGTGTGTACATGTCAGAAGTTTTGAAGTATTGTAATCTACATTCCTTTTATTTTTATATACTACTTAATCCACCTTCCCCATCAAATTACAATCATTTTCTTTCATAATTGCATGACCAGTACACCTCTGTGTATTTTTGTTCAGAATATTAAGCAGGTGACTAGTTAATAAAAAGCAGTAAAAGTGGTAAAAGAGAAAGCAAAGCCGCTTTAATACCTATGCCCCGTTTAAGAATTGACGGCTGCGTACGAAGAAACATCTTAATTATTATGTCTATAAACAAACAGTATACATGTAATTCTAAACTAATCTAACACTATTATTATAAATGTGTGTACCCTCAATGAATGAATTTACAGGTTTAATATATATATATATATATATCATTCCTGATGAAGCCCTATGGGCGAAAATTTGAATTCTTTCATCTCTTAACGGTTGTCTTATTCATCATTGACTTATAGATATATATATATATATATGATTGCTATGATTACTACAAAAAAAAAAATCTACAATCCTGAAATGTGAATTAAACAACCTGAGTAATTAACATCTCAGCAAAATAAATTCATTTATTTCCGAAAGACAGTTTCATAATTATCAAGTCTTACATAACTATACAATCCCATGTGTCTATAAACGCTATACAATTTTCCATTACATTTTTCAATTAAATTCAGTACAATATTTCTTACACATATGATATGGAAAGTCTACATCATTGTGTGTGTATATATATATATATATATATATATATATATAACACTTAAAATACATAACATTCGTGAAATTAAATATGGATAGCATAAAGAGCATACATACGTACAATTATTGTTATTGTTTTTTACACAATGCTTTTTTCACAGGTAATAGATAATAGACATAAAAGCAGAATTTATATATTAAATCAAAACTTTTCATGATATCGAACATATTTCGTTTGGTATGTATTTTTATACATTTAATTGCGCGTTTGTGGTTGTGTTTGAGTCTTCTGTTTTTGTTTTGAATGCCATCAAACTATGTCTTTTAAATGCAGAAGTGTATGGCTACATTAAAAAAATATCTAATTATATTCTAATATTAATAAGGCAGTCAAGTTTCTGATTAAAGGCGGTCAATCGCCGGGTTCAATGGGGAAAAATCTGTGTTTGCTGATGCTGCAAAATAGTTCTTGCGCATACGAAACTAGGTCTAGTCGAAAGTATATTGACGATCAGCGAAATTTCCTTCTCCTCGGCAAAAATCCGCATAGATCGCTGTGATATGTGTAAGGTGTACTGAATATGTTTTGCGCTATGTGTATCCTGCAATCCGCTGTCTGACGCCGTACCATTATTATACTGACCCACAATAAAAAGTACCCACGACTTTATAATGATATATCATATTTATATTGACAGACACAGAATGACAATGAACCAGGGTGGAAAGATTGACCTTTTATTGAAACATTTTACTAATTTCGGAAGACAATGCTGTCTCTTGTCAGAGCGCATTACAAAAGAACACAACAAGTTGAAAAATGAAAGTCACAGATCAATAGTGTGTGTAGCCACCATTTGTTTGCAGACAGGCATTGCATCTGCGACGCATACGCGCACCAGTCTTTGAATGAAATCTTGTGGAATCCTGTTCCATTCATCTTGCAAAGCCTGGATCAGTTTTGCACGAGTCCTGACCCTGCCAGCAATGCGCCTCCCAAGCTCATCCCACAGATGGTCAATGGGATTGAGGTCAGGGGACATCGCCGGCCACTCCATGGTGTTAATGTTCTCACCCCCTCAGGAATGCAGCGGTTAGCCGTGCAGCATGAGGTCGTGCATTATCATGCTGAAAGATGAGCAGTTCTCGGCTGTTCTGCAGGAATGGCACCAGGTGTGGTCTCAGGATATCGTCCACATAGCGCTGTGCAGTGATGTTGCCATCCACAAACACCAGGGGTGATCTGTGACTTTCATTTTTCGACTTGTTGTGTTCTGCGCTGTAATGCGCGCTGACAAGAGACAGCATTGTCTTCCGAAATTAGTGAAATGTTTCAATAAAAGGTCAATCTTTCCACCCTGGTTCATTGTCATTCTGTTTCTGTCAATATAAATATGATATACCATTATAAAGTCGTGGGTACCTTTTATACTTCACTGATGCATTTCTAAATGGCAATGTCTTGGCTGCATGCATGGCAGCAAGCAACAATGTATTTCCAAGGGACATTCCGAGGTTGAATGAATCGTACCGGCATTATGCCTACAAACAATTCACGTATATTCACTAGGCCTAATATTCACCATGGGTACTTGGGAGCAGGAAACAGGAGAGTTGTTCCATCATGTGCTACACTGCGGATAAGGTATGCCTATCTATCCCCCACGATCTTTTTCATGTCTGCTTTTATTGTTGAAATTTAGATCTGCTGGACATAGAACTGTTATCCTTCTTTAAAAAATTGTTTATTATAGTTCCTGTTTATATTCACCTTTTTCTTGATGATTGTAAATGTAGTATGTATGTACCAAAGAAAGCATTTTCTGTGTGTAATCATTTAACATAATGTTTACGTTAACATTTATCAGAGAGGGACCCTCATAGCAGAAAGTGTTAAAAATGACGTGATATTTACGTTGTGGTTTTTGTCTTTTTTACGTCCTGTAATTACGTCAATAAGACGACAACTTGCACCAACACAAGACGTCAAGAGGACGTCTTATTTTGACGTCATCTCTACGTCTTCATTCCTCTTCCCTGATAGCAGAAAGTGTTAAAAATGACGTGATATTTACGTCGCGGTTTTCGTCTTTTTTACGTCCTGTAATTACGTCAATAGGGACTTTTAGAAGCAGTGGACTAGTACTTCGTCCCAGTCGACTAATTCGCGCATGTCAACGTCGTCGACTGCCCATGTTGACTACAGTTCTGATCATTTTAGATTTCACTCGACGTGTACGTACCGTCGACGTCAACCGGAGGTACACACTCAACGTATGAGCATAATAGTTGAGCTGTTCTGATGACGTCATAAACGTGAACCTCGTTGAAGATTTCGGAGCACCGCAAAAACGAAGTGAACAAGTTCTCGATTTTGCAAGTCATGGAGGAGGACAGGGAGAGGGCGAGTGGCGCATGCGCAGTGGCGTAGAATGCATGTCCTTGCGTACCAGTCGACTAAGTGGACGTGCAATTCTAAAAGTCCCTAATAAGACGACAACTTGCACCAACGCAAGACGTCAAGAGGACGTCTTATTTTGACGTCATCTCTACGTCTTGTACACTGTAAAAACTAAAGTGCTACTTTTAGGTGCATGTATAGTGACTGCACCTGAAATGCTGTTTATAGCACTTGCAGTGTGCTAATTTACCAGCAAAAAAAAATGTGACCGTGGCGAGCCTCGAACCAGGTTCCGCTGATTGAGAGGCGCTGACGTTACCGATGGACTAACGAATGCTTCTTGCAATCCAGTTTAGTCATGGGAGTCAAGTAGATAACATGAACTACGTGGTGTCGTAAATTCACTATGTAACAACATGATCTGCTCTAAATCGTACAATGTGAGTTAGTCTAGCTGTAATGCCAGCAGTTCTCGATGAGCGGACCCTGGTTCGAAGCTCGCCCAAATAATTTTTTTTATGAATGTTTAGCAGTTTAAGGAACCGGTCCAGCTCCCGTGAAAGTGCTGAAATAACACGCTGTGTGCATTCAATAGCACTCTGAGTGCAGTCCCTATGCATGCCCTCAAAAAGTGCTATATACAGCACTTCAGTTTTTACAGTGTACAGATGACGTCAAAATAAGACGTCCTCTTGACGTCTTGCGTTGGTGCAAGTTGTCGTCTTATTGACGTAATTACAGGACGTAAAAAAGACGAAAACCACGACGTAAATATCACGTAATTTTTACCACTTTCTGCTATCAGGGAAATATATTCATGTCATTTGAAACAAACAAAAAATCTTATCTGATAAAGGGTTTCCGTGATGGCATTGTATAAACTTCATTTTAATCTATTTTTCCCTGTGTATTTCAACACATTCCATGACCATGAATATGCATGTCTTCTGTGATGTTTTTCTATTTATGGTGAATATTTAGTCTGATTTGTCATGCTGCTTTTAGCTGAACTAGCAGTCCAGCAGTCTAGCAGTCCAACTAGCAGGTTTGTTACATGCTGTACATTGTGTGAAATGAGATGCACATGAATTAC
Source organism: Heliocidaris erythrogramma (assembly GCA_025617745.1). Taxonomy (NCBI): domain Eukaryota; kingdom Metazoa; phylum Echinodermata; class Echinoidea; order Camarodonta; family Echinometridae; genus Heliocidaris; species Heliocidaris erythrogramma. The sequence goes on from CM046863.1 coordinate 38,179,414, forward strand.
ATAAACTTCAATAAGAATTTGCCATTTGGTGATCATAAGAAGTAGTTGATCAGGACGATTGTAATATATTGTATCAATGCATGTAATTACAACCAAACAATATCACTTGCCAGCGTATAAGTGAATGTGTGTGATGTACATTTAATAACATATCTTTTGTACCTATCTGTGTTCCTGACTGTAATCATTGTATTTAGGTATTTATGGTATTATAAACTGCAATATGTCAATGTTGCAATATTCAATGAAAATACCCTTGCCAGCATATTCCTGTGTGAATGTCCATAATATAATGCAACATGAAAACTATACATGTTCAAAATAAATCTGCCAGTGAACGTTGCCATTTTCAGTTGAATGTTGGGTAGCCTTTTATAATGTGATCACACCAAATAGTGAAGTTGTTTTCCTTCCAAGATTTACTTTCATTGTGATCTGTTTACACTGTTTGTTTTAGAATTTGCTTATACATAGATCCACAAACCTTTCCTGAAGTATGCCTACATGTAAACTGTTGAAAGTATAGTTTTACACTTCTTAGCTGATTTTTGTATTATATTTATTACAGTTTGATATACATGTATTCTAGATCCACAAACTTGCCTTGAAACATGCACATTTAGTGTTGAAATAATAGTTTTTGCAATATGAAGTTGATTTCTTCTCATACTTGTATATATTTATCAGAAGTTGTAATTTTTAAGAAACGTATGTATTATGCATACATGGACATTTCTGGTACTTTTTTTATATGCCATTTGCTATTTCATATGGTATGCCTATATACTGTTGAAAGTATAGTTTTATACTACTGAGCTGATTTTTGTATATATTTATTACAGTTTTATGTATTTTAGATAGACAAACTTGCCTTGAAACATGTCTATTTATTGTTGACAATATAGTTTCAATGTTCAGTTGATTTTTACTCTCACTTGGGTAGTTTTATTACAAGTTATACATGTATTATTTTTAAGAAACTTAAAAGTATACATACAGGAACACCTTTTCTACTTTTCCTTGTGATTTGCCATTTGCAATGGCACTGCATGTTACATGTAAGGAAGTAAATGAAGACAGCATGAAAAAGTACTCTTCATTGTGTGTACATGTCAGAAGTTTTGAAGTATTGTAATCTACATTCCTTTTATTTCATTTTATATTTGTATAGTGGAGCATCATTAATGAACTTCTTGCAACCAAGGAAATTCCCTCTTTATATCGAAACCTTGTTATACCAGGGCTAAAAAACAATAGAATACAAAAAAGTGGGACTGGCAAAAATACTCTCTAGTAACGAGTATGTTATACCATTGTTCTTTATTAGGAGGTTCCACTGTACAAGGTATGTTGAGGAAGGCATATGGAGTGAGATGGGAGAGAAGAGAAACAGGACGGAAATAGAGAGAGAGAGAACAAGGGAGAGAACAAGGGAAAAAAATTATCAAGGTCATGAGAGAAAGAGAGAGTGAAAGATAAGATAGAGAAATGGAACGAGCTAGAATCAGGGTCAAGTAAAGTTTTCCTCCTCAAGTTTATCAATACAAAATTAAGATTAATCTATAATTCTATTATCAGGCCCCCTTTTTATTTCTTATTTTAAAAATAATTTCTGTCAACTCTTTGCACGATGGCCATTCACGAAGTTAGTGTCCAGTTTTGCCTTCGCCGGGACAGCATAGAAACACACGGGCACCGACGACCGACCGCCTTTAACATGGGGATATCCATAATAAAGTGGTGCAGGCGTAGCCCCTCGTTTTCTGGTTAGGATAAATAAATCAGTGAAAAATCATAAAACGGAAACACCTTCTTTAAGCACAAGGTGCCCCGAACTGATGGAAAACTACTGAGAGGCCTGTTCAGATCTCACTGATAACTGTTTAACGATAACGATTACTATTTAGCATAACGAGTATTGAGAAGATCTATCTAATTTTTGGGCAATGAATATTAATGTAAACATACATCAATTTCTCACTATAATCAATCACTAGACATGCATTAGGATTCAGAAAGCTGCATTCATCACCTCTCAATCTCAAGTTATACTAAGACAAATTCAATCAAACAAGATAGTTTTACATTAAACTACAAAAGGATACAAAAATGAAGAGTTTATCTGAAATTTATGAGTGATGTTTATTAAGACTAATAAACACAAGCTCTGTATACTAAAACATTAACTTGAGAGTAATAACAGGACACACTTCCTGTATGATGATCAATGACAATTAAACCATTTGTCACTTGAATGTCAGTACATAAAAATATCCATCACAATATTGACTAGTCAAAATATACTTGTCTGACCAAAAAGTAAGGTTTGTTTCAGAGAAACTGCTAATAAAGGAAATATGCACCTTTAAAAGATTGCTACATACATGTATTAATACCGTAACCAGTAAGGATTACACTTTGATGTTACACTTTTAAAAGTGATATGATAAGAAGAATACCATTTGTATAGGCATTGGCAAAGGAAAAAAAATGCAAACTTCATACAAAACACTGTCAATGACAATGCAAGGACCCCATTGGAAATAAGCCATTTCGGCTTTCATGGGCTATCCTGTCACGGTACCTGGTTATGTTTGTATTGCAATATACCTGACGAATAAAATCAAATAAAATCAAATCAAAGGTTACACAAGATAAAAAGAATGCACACAATGCAGGTATTACATGTGTTGGTATTAGGGACTTTTAGAAGCAGTGGACTAGTACTTCGTCCCAGTCGACTAATTCGCGCATGTCAACGTCGTCGACTGCCCATGTTGACTACAGTTCTGATCATTTTAGATTTCACTCGACGTGTACGTACCGTCGACGTCAACCGGAAGTACACACTCAACGGATGAGCATAATACACTATGAACACGACGAACAAAGAAGCGGACAATTTATGCAGCTCCTCATTGTACCCTCCACAATAGCTCTAGTAGACAAAAGGACATCCCTTCACTGCTATTATGTGACACCTGTTCTACATATTTTTACAGGATAGCAATGAATGGATGTTCTTTTGTTAACCAGTGCAATTGTGAAGGGTACAATGAGGAGCTGCATAAATTGTCCGCTTCTTTGTTCGTCATGTTCATAGTGATAGTTGAGATGTTCTGATGACGTCATATACGTGAACCTCGTCGAAGATTTCGGAGCACCGCAAAAACGATGTGAACACGTTCTCGATTTTGCAAGTCAGGGAGGAGGACAGGGAGAGGGCGAGTGGCGCATGCGCCATGATGTCCTTGCGTACCAGTCGACTAAGTGGACGTGCAATTCTAAAAGTCCCTATTCACGTAACAACTCACTATATATAAATATTCTGAATTAAGCTTTGTTGAAGGCAGTAAATGAAATCAACCTTCGTCTGATCAGCCTAATGAACACAAAAAAAAATCAAGATACTTGTCATGTCAAGATTCACACAGTGAACATACTGTTACAAAAGTATGAGATATTTCCTCTTGACATGAAGGGTAGCGATTATTACATAAACAGCTCTAAACTGGAATATACAGTGAATATTGGTATAAAAAGAGTGGCAAAAGAACAAAGGCTAAAGTAAAGTCGAAGTAATCTATAGAAAATAGACCTTGGTTAGATTAACTATAGTAGAAGTTAGAAGTCCTCCATTTACTTCGCTGTAAAAATAATTTAAATGTAGGCCTAGATCACTCACGGGTACATTACTGTAAAATAGTTGGTATTTTCTGTCGCATGTACTAAAGGTATGGGGGGGGGGGGAAATAAGATAAATATTTTAAATACTTGCTTTCAAATTCAGCCCTTAAAAATCTCACTCCTACCTCAAATGGCCGTTAGAAAGAACTTTTGATATTTTCAGCAAAATCCAAAGTCAAAATCTTGTCCAAAACCGGAGAAATCCCCGCCGATTTGTTTCGCGATCGCGTGTTGTTTACAAACTGCCGATGTCTTAGACTAAAATCGGCCAATATAATTTTTGTCCACGAAGAAACTCGGGATCGCAAGCGCACATCGATCTTTACGATCGCGCACACAGAAAATCGGAACTTTTCCGTGTACGCCATAGGGACCGAATTTTTGAGGACAAAACTCTTTTGGGGAGATGTCAGCGCCCGCGGCGACCAGGAAATGTACACAATGACTCCGATAGCTCGTTTCGCGAGAATCAACAGTAAATTACGGATTTCATTTTTGGAAATATCTTTTCCAACATTGGTGAGTTGAATTTATTGTATTTCTTGGATATTTTGGGTCGGTTTTTGAAAATTAAATGCCGATTTTGAGTGAATATTGGTGACTTTTGTGCAGTGGTGTTTTAAAAAGATGAGGTGTATGACTGCCTACATTATACACACGAAGTATAGGAATGTAGCTATGAGTGGCCTAGATGTACATGTAGTAGTCTGTAAATGTTATGTTTGGAATACGAACCAGCGACTTGAGCAAGAAATACGCTGAAATCGAAGAAAAATCCTAGCTCGATTGATCTCGCTAAGTAAAATACAGCGTAGTGACGAATGTAGTGTAGAATGTAGTGTAGAATGTAGTGTAGAGTGTAGTGTAGATCTAGTCTGTAGTCCCACGAGTGCTTGCTAGTGTAGTGACGTAACTAGTAGTACTTATCTGAGCGAATGCTAGTTGCTACACCAACGGATAGACTCGAAACTGGAACTTTGGAAGTGGAAGAAAATCCGATGAAGAAGAACACTGGTTGATCGTTACACGCTAACACAGGTTGTGGAATGAAGAGGTTCCCATGAACATGATGAAGTTCACGTAGCAAAGGTCTACACACAAACGAAGTGACTGCTGAGTGCTGAGTGGGGACGACGTTGTTAATGTTACAATTCAACACGAAAACGATGCCGATGGCACACACGTTAAGCTACATGTAATGTATGCGAAGACGAAGTCAGATCTTGACTTGGTTGAAATAATTGTAGCACAAATACAGCGTTGAAAAGATCAAGTTATAATGTCCAACTGAATGAGTTGTGTCAGGCCCAAACAAGAGTAGCAATGCACTGTAGTAGTAACTGGAATTTGGGCATTGATAAGTGGAAAAAGTCATAAGAAATAGTCAGTTATGACCACGAGCACAAATTATTAGAGCAGTCCATTCTCAGGCGTGCAATGGAAGAAGAGCGAGTAAAAACTGTGCACAAAAATGCATTATAACTAAAAACGTGGTTATTGTTTACATTCAATAGGCACGCTCAATACTAATTAGAAAATCAACAAGAACATAAATCAGATACTCATTAATACCTTAACTTAGTATTATCTAATAAATAGCGATTTGGAACATATATTTTGTTGATAATAATCTGTATTAAACAATGTGTATAAGTAAATAAGAAAATATAATACATAAACAAAATGAGCACTTCTAAATCAAAACATGAATATTCATGAAAAATGACGTCAGTTAACAGCAGTGCTACAACTATAACGATATATCTTTCACAAATCGTTTCTCTGCGAATCGTTGCTGTAGATGATTCAGGCCTTAACGATTTATGCTAATGGCTTTCCTACACGATTTTATCGTCGAACTACGATCACTTTGCGAACATTTTTGTAAGGACTATCCTGAACGATAAGCACTGTAAGCCAATAATTGCAATACAATGTGGCATCAGTTGCAGGAGAAGAGATGGCAGCTGTGTGACCACTTTAATCGTCATCGTTACTTTATAGTTTATCGTTATTTTTATCGTTAAGCTCAGACCAGCATTTAAAACACCAATGATAACTCCTACTCGTCGTTTATAACTAAAACTACTTGACCGTCTGTTCCATCCGTGATAGCCTTTTGTCCTATTGCTTCATACGTGTGTCCGGCATCATGACTGATATTACCAGTATTTGTGTACACGTTGCTTGTGGCGGATAAACCCTCCTTTGGCAAATACAGCGGCGGCTACTCACTGTCCGTCCGCTACTTGCAGGTGCGGTAACTATAAAGATAATAGTATATACAAATGTGTATATAGATCGAGCGCTACAAGGTTAAAGATAAGAATGGATTAACTTCAATATAATGAATGTTGAGGTCTATACTCATGATTTCGAAATGCAAAACATATTACTCCATTTTCTGATGTTCTGCATTTATACATCTACTACAAATTTGTAGCATCAGTAGTAAATGTTTTCCCTTGAACCCCCTCCCCCTTCATCTCCTTTACAATTTTTTTCTGGAATAGGAATTATATTTCTCTAGCCCTTAATTTTAAACTCCTGGGCCCTGTAACATAAAGAGATAAATCAATCTTGCGAATGATATCAATCGTAAGTATATGGCAAACCATGTACTGAAGAGTTACAAATTTTATTGATTGTAAGATTACAATTACAATTGCAATTACAATTGCAACTTAGACAATTACCACCACCACCACTGCTGCTGCTGCTACTACTACTAATAATACTACTACCACTACCACTACTACTACTGCTACTGCTGCTGCTGCTGCTGCTACCACTACTACTACTACCACCACAACTACTACTACTGCTGCTGTTGCTACTACTATAACTACTACTCCTGTTTCTACTATTACTACTACTAATGCTACTACTACTACTACGCATTTTTCTACTACTATTACTTCTACTACTACTACTACTACCACTACGACTACTACTATTGCTACTACTACTACTCATATTTTTACAACTACTACTACTACTACTACTACTACTACTACTACTCATATTTATACTACTACTACTACTACTACATCTAGTTCTACTACTACTACTACTCCTACTATACTACTACTACTACTACTACTGCTACTACATCTACTACTATTATATTACTATTATTACTGCTACTACTACTCATATTTCTACTACGACTACTACTAATACTAGTCAAATTTCTACTACTAATACTACTACTACTACTACTACTCATATTTCTTCTACTACTACTACTACTACTACTACTACTACTACTCATATTTCTTCTACTACTACGACTACTACTACTACTACTACTCCTACTACTACTACATTCACTACTACTACTATTACCACCACCTTCTGTCGTCACCACCATCCCAACAACTACTAGGACTAATACAATGCCTACAACTACCCGTCCAAGCCTTCAATCCAAGATCTACAATTGATTGGGGGGGGGGGGGGGGGGGAGAAGAAGATATCATGAAAAACGGGACAGTACGTGAAATACTATTGCTAATTTAAACAAAAATAAATGAAACTTACCCAAGAATTACCAGAAATACAAGAAGAAGCAAAATGAGTGATGGCACAACAGCAGCAAAGCTCCACTTCCAGTAGTTGTATGGGTTTTCCAAGGGTTTGTGTCCTAGACATTCTGTACAGTTCTGCAGAACTGGAATTTTGCATGGTTGCACTGTGGAACTGGGAATAGATGGAGGCTCTGTCCATGGTTCATTGGTATTTGCTTATGATTAAAAAAAGAAACAACAAAAGAAAAAAAAAGAAAGAAGAATGATGTAAATGAAAGATAGCATCTGCATTTTCTGCACAAATGCTACGCCATTGAGAAGTACATGATCTGTATGATTAAAAAATAATTATGGCCTGGTTAAATTTTAGATCATGCAAGCAGATAAAAAGTCACGGACATTACATAGATTAGCATTCTAAATTGTCTGTGGAGCTTATGATACATTATTTCTTTTAAACAGCGTTATATATATATATGTTTTTAATATAAAAAAGTAATGTTATTTTCGGTTTTGCATAAAAACGAGTTCATACAAAAGTTATATCGACGGAATACATGTGAAAAGGGGTAACATTCCATTTGTTTGCAATAGAAAAAAATATTCAAATGCATCTATTTCTAACCGTGCTTAGTGCCACATGATATTCATTACTGAACCGGTGCTTCAAAACTGGTTAACTGACAAGAAGCACAAGAATGGAAACTTACTACTTATGGCATTGCCTTAACATATTTTGTGAAAATTTGCGGAATGATGGTCGTACCCATAATGGGAAGTGTGGTGACCTGCAGTATTGGTTCACGTGGACCTTCGCGAGCAGATACGCAATTGATGAGAGAAACCGCGATCTGGTATGTTGTGTTCTGCTCCAAGTGATCAACACTGAACTCATGGTCACTGTCCACCGGCACGAACCCGACGCTGAGCCACGGTTCGCCATTGTCGTTCCCGTCTTTCCTGACATAGACCACGTACCCACAGACTGGGCCATCGCCTCGATATTGACCAGTCCAGCGGATACCCACGTTTGATGAAGTCAAACTTGTATTTTGAGGTGCTTGCGCCAAGGTTGATGGAACCACTATATAAAAAAAAGAAGGGTGAATATCAAAGTGAGTTTCTAGGATAATTTTCTCTCTCTCTTTAAAAAAAAACGGGAGTCACGCCAATGATCACTTGTTAAGCAGTGAATATTTATTACTTTAGAGTGTTGTCTAAAAAGAGAATAGAGAATTTTCACTATATTTGCACTATATTTTCACTCTTCCGGCTTGGGCATTTTAGCCGGGGATTCACATCTGATTACTCAGTGATCATTCGAGGTTCTAGGACTCCTACCCCCTGGACAACCACCCCCGGATAACCACCCCTAGGATAACCACCCTCTAGGACAACTACCCCCTAGGACAACTACCCCCTAGGGCAACCACCCTCTAGGACGACTACCCCCGGATAACTACCCCCACACAACTACCCCCTAGGACAACTACCCCCGGGACAACTACCCCCCCCCCGGACAACTACCCCCAGGACAAATAACCCCCGGTCAACTACCCCCTAGGACAACTACCCCCAGGACAACTACCCCGGACAACTACCCCCCAGACAACCGCCCCTAGGACAACCACCCTCTAGGACAATTACCCCCAGACGCGTATTTTTTCTGTCAGGATTTGCGCCAATGACAAGAGAGGGCAGTATTTGAGCGTCAAGAAGCCCCGTTTTGGAGAATTTGAGACCACAACTTTAAGACTTGTATTTTCTCTGTTTCACCTTACTTTATTTCAGCAAAAGAAAATTTTGTCAATGATACTTTCCTAAATTCTAACACCCCTTAGCCTGCCGAGGCTCGAACTCGTGATTCCTTCATGACGAGCACAACGTGAATCCGAATGCGCCACACAAGGAACTTCGTGACTGGTTCGCTCATTTTATTATATCCCTACAATTTGTTTTTCATGAATATTCATGCCGACCAGACTTGATGGAATAAACCGTATTGTCACCCCTCTTGACGCTCACATACTGCCCTCTCTCGTCGGGTGGCTCAAGTCATGATAGAAAAAAACATAGCCCCCCCCCCCCCCGGACAACTACCCCAGGACAACCACCCTCTAGGAAAAGTACCCCAAATTGGACTTAACATCACATTGAACAAGATTGTGCTCGTTCGCTACGCTCGCTCGCCAAAATAGAATTAATATGGCCTTTAGCAAAATTTCTGCCCGGACCTGCAACAATAAAGCCCAGATAATATACCAAATTTTATTAAAAGAGAAGTGTTTGTTTTCGCTCATGCTTGCTCGCTTAATTGTTCCTCCTCCAACTTCCAACAATAAAACTTAGTGTATCACATTAAAAAAGAAACAACAACAAAAACTAATTTATATATACTATCATTTAAAAAGAATTGTTTGTTTTTGTTTTTTTGTTTGTTGTTGTTTTTTCTTCAATGCATGAAGGCAGATATTCCCATGTGCAATATCAACTCTCTATTAGATGTTTTGCATGATCAACAATTGACGGGGGTGGGGGGGGGGGGGGGGGCGGGAAGGAAAACAAATATTCCAGCCGTTTGTCACACACCCCCACCCCCTCTCCCTCACGCACTCTACAATTATGCAACTCGTTACAAAGCTACCAGCCAATCGAGTATTAAAGGAAACTAGCATTGTGGTTGGTCGATTTAAAAAAATAGTATGGGGTATATGTTAAGATGGATGAGATGGATGAGAAATTCAACTGTACAATGCACCATCAAACACCGAGTTTAAACACCCAACTTTTAAAACAAAAATGTAATACCAGGGGAAATCTCCCCCCCCCCCCCCCGTGATCATTGTTATAGACACATTTAACTCACGTGGTGAGGTGAATTTTATCATAATAATGCACCAAAATCCTATTTATAACCAGATTTACAAAACGTTCTTACCGTGGGAGGTGGATACCCCTTTTAAAAAGTTTACGGTGTAAAACGAAAACAGCCCCCCCCCCGGACAACTACCCCTTAGGGCATCCACTCTTTAGGACATCCTCTTGACAAATACAACCTAAGGTAACTACCACCGGGACATTAACGACTTAGGGTTATTATTAATCGGACAACAACCAACATACTCTCACCAATGGCATGTAGGTCAACTATCCCCCCAAACAGTTACAACTTCCAGGTACTCGATGGCATTCAAACTGATTTCGACCAGGGGAGGACGTGGGGGGGGGGGGGGGGGGTGACCAACAATCAGTAAGGATATTATGAGTATCCAGAGGAGGGGTATCCACCTCCCACGGTAAGAACGTTTTGGAAATCTGGTTATAAATAGGATTTTGGTGCATTATTATGATAAAATTCACCTCACCACGTGAGTTAAATGTGTCTATACCCATGATCACGGGGGGGGGGGGGGGGGGATTTCCCCTGGTATTACATTTTTGTTATAAAAGTTGGGTGTTTAAACTCGGTGTTTGATGGTGCATTGTACAGTTGAATTTCTCATCCATCTCATCCATCTTAACATATACCCCATACTATTTTTAAAAATCGACCAACCACAATGCTAGTTTCCTTTAATACTCGATTGGCTGGTAGCTTTGTAACGAGTTGCATAATTGTAGAGTGCGTGAGGGAGAGGGGGTGGGGGTGTGTGACAAACGGCTGGAATATTTGTTTTCCTTCCCGCCCCCCCCCCCCCCCACCCCCTGTCAATTGTTGATCATGCAAAACATCTAATAGAGAGTTGATATTGCACATGGGAATATCTGCCTTCATGCATTGAAGAAAAAACAACAACAAACAAAAAAACAAAAACAAACAATTCTTTTTAAATGATAGTATATATAAACTAGTTTTTTTTATTTATTTTTTTTATGTGATACACTAAGTGTTATTGTTGGAAGTTGGAGGAGGAACAATTAAGCGAGCAAGCATGAGTGAAAACAAACACTTCTCTTTTAATAAAATTTGGTATATTATCTGGGCTTTATTGTTGCAGGTCCGGCAGAAATTTTGCTAAAGGCCATATTAATTCTATTTTGGCGAGCGAGCGTAGCGAACGAGCACAATCTTGTTCAATGTGATGTTAAGTCCAATTTGGGGTACTTTTCCTAGAGGGTGGTTGTCCTGGGGTAGTTGTCGGGGGGGGGGGGGGCTATATTTTTTTCTGTCATGACTTGAGCCACCCGACGAGAGAGGGCAGTATTTGAGCGTCAAGAGGGGTGACAATACGGTTTATTCCGTCAAGACTAGTCGGCATGAATATTCATGAAAAACAAATTGTAGGGATATAATAAAATGAGCGAACCAGTCACGAAGTTCCTTGTGTGGCGCATTCGGATTCACGTTGTGCTCGTCATGAAGGAATCACGAGTTCGAGCCTCGGCAGGCTAAGGGGTGTTAAAATTTAGGAAAGTATCATTGACAAAATTTTCTTTTGCTGAAATAAAGTAAGGTGAAACTGAGAGAAAATACAAGTCTTAAAGTTGTAGTCTCAAAGTCTCCAAAACAGGGCTTCTTGACGCTCAAATACTGCCCTTTCTTGTCAGTGGCGCAAATCCTTACAGAAAAAAATACGCGTCTGGGGGTAATTGTCCTAGGGGGTGGTTGTCTGGGGGGTAGTTGTCCTGGGGGTAGTTGTCAAAGGGGGTAGTTGTCTGGGGGGGGGGGGGTAGTTGTCCAGGGGGTGGTTGTCAGGGGGGTAGTTGTCCTGGGGGTAGTTGTCCTAGGGGGTGGTTGTCCGGGGGTAGTTGTGTGGGGGTAGCTGTCCTGGGGGTAGTTGTCCTAGGGGGTAGTTGTCTGGGGGCTAGTTGTCCGGGGATAGAGATACTAGACAATTTGCACTATATGTTCACTCCTCCGGCTTGGCCATTTTACCCGGGGATTCACATCTGATTACTCAGTGATCATTCCAATTTTTAGAGTGTAGTAGTCAGAACTATGATATGAATAAATACCAAGTACATTTTCTTGAACAATTCGGTGGAAATGAATGCACGATTTGCTTGATAAGAAGGTTGAAAGTAATTCTGGATGCTTTTCGTTCTTGTTAATTTAGCGGCGATGAATACACAGTTCGATAAAGGTATCGACTACTGGACCAGCACTGCTAATACTTTTTTGGAACAATTTTTGTGAAAGATGATCTTACCGATTACGGGAAATGTAGAGACAAGCAGAACTGGTTCAGGTAGACCTTCGCGAGCAGATACGCAATTGATGAGAGAAACCGCGACCTGGTATGTTGTGTTCTGCTCCAAGTGATCAACCTTGAACTCGTGGTCACTGTCCACCGGCACGAACCCGACGCTGAGCCACGGTTCGCCATTGTCGTCCCCGTCTTTCCTGACATAGACCACGTACCCACAGACTGGGCCATCGCCTCGATATTGACCAGTCCAGCGGATATCCACGTTTGATGAAGTCAGACTGGTATTTTGAGGTGCTTGAGCCAAGGTTGGTGGAACCACTAGAAAAAGAGGTGAATATCAAATTGAGTTTTCTAGGATAATTAAACGGGTGGAATTTTCACTCCTCCGGGAGTCACGTCAATGATTACTTGTTAAGGTGTGAATATTGATTAGAGTGTTCTCTATAAAGATACTAGACAATTTGCACTATATGTTCACTCCTCCGGCTTGGCCATTTTACCGGGGATTCACATCTGATTACTCAGTGATCATTCCAATTTTAGAGTGTAGTAGTTAGAACTATGAACCAAATAAATACCAAAGTGAATTTTCTTGGACAATTCGGTGGAAATGAATGCACGATTTGCTTGATAAGAATGTTGAAAGTAATTCTGGATGCTTTTCGTTCTTGTTAATTTAGCGGCGATGAAGACACAGTTCGATAAAGGTATCGACTACTGGACCAGCACTGCTTAATACTTTTTTGGAACAATTTTTGTGAAAGATGATCTTACCGATTACGGGAAATGTAGAGACAAGCAGAACTGGTTCAGGTAGACCTTCGCGAGCAGATACGCAATTGATGAGAGAAACCGCGATCTGGTATGTTGTGTTCTGCTCCAAGTGATCAACAGTGAACTGACGGTCACTGTCCACCGGCACGAACCCGACGCTGAGCCACGGTTCGCCATTGTCGTCCCCGTCTTTCCTGACATAGACCACGTACCCACAGACTGGGCCATCGCCTCGATATTGACCAGTCCAGCGGATATCCACGTTTGATGAAGTCAGACTGGTATTTTGAGGTGCTTGAGCCAAGGTTGGTGGAACCACTAGCAAAAGAAGTGAATATCAAATTGATTTTTCTAGGATAATTAAACGGGTGGAATTTTCACTCATCCAGGAGTCACGTCAATGATTACTTGTTAAGGAGTGAATATTGATTAGAGTGTTCTCTATGAAGATACTAGCCAATTTGCACTATATGTTCACTCCTCCGGCTTGGCCATTTTACCCGGGGAGATACATCTGATTACTGAGTGATCATCTGAATTTTTAGAATGTAGTAGTTAGAACTATGAACCAAATAAATACCAAAGTGAATTTTCTAGGACAATTAGTGGAAATGAATGCACGATGTTCTTGATGAGAAGGTGGAAAGTAATTCTGGGAGCTTTTCGTTGTTTTTAATTCAGCGGCAATGAATACACAGTTCGATGATGGTATCGACTATTGTAACATCACTTCTTAATACTTTTTTGGAACAATTTTTGTGAAAGATGATCTTACCGATTACGGGAAATGTAGAGACAAGCAGAACTGGTTCAGGTAGACCTTCGCGAGCAGATACGCAATTGATGAGAGAAACCGCGACCTGGTATGTTGTGTTCTGCTCCAAGTGATCAACCTTGAACTCGTGGTCACTGTCCACCGGCACGAACCCGACGCTGAGCCACGGTTCGCCATTGTCGTCCCCGTCTTTCCTGACATAGACCACGTACCCACAGACTGGGCCATCGCCTCGATATTGACCAGTCCAGCGGATATCCACGTTTGATGAAGTCAGACTGGTATTTTGAGGTGCTTGAGCCAAGGTTGGTGGAACCACTAGAAAAAGAGGTGAATATCAAATTGAGTTTTCTAGGATAATTAAACGGGTGGAATTTTCACTCCTCCGGGAGTCACGTCAATGATTACTTGTTAAGGTGTGAATATTGATTAGAGTGTTCTCTATAAAGATACTAGACAATTTGCACTATATGTTCACTCCTCCGGCTTGGCCATTTTACCCGGGATTCACATCTGATTACTCAGTGATCATTCCAATTTTAGAGTGTAGTAGTTAGAACTATGAACCAAATAAATACCAAAGTGAATTTTCTTGGACAATTCGGTGGAAATGAATGCACGATTTGCTTGATAAGAATGTTGAAAGTAATTCTGGATGCTTTTCGTTCTTGTTAATTTAGCGGCGATGAAGACACAGTTCGATAAAGGTATCGACTACTGGACCAGCACTGCTTAATACTTTTTTGGAACAATTTTTGTGAAAGATGATCTTACCGATTACGGGAAATGTAGAGACAAGCAGAACTGGTTCAGGTAGACCTTCGCGAGCAGATACGCAATTGATGAGAGAAACCGCGATCTGGTATGTTGTGTTCTGCTCCAAGTGATCAACAGTGAACTGACGGTCACTGTCCACCGGCACGAACCCGACGCTGAGCCACGGTTCGCCATTGTCGTCCCCGTCTTTCCTGACATAGACCACGTACCCACAGACTGGGCCATCGCCTCGATATTGACCAGTCCAGCGGATATCCACGTTTGATGAAGTCAGACTGGTATTTTGAGGTGCTTGAGCCAAGGTTGGTGGAACCACTAGCAAAAGAAGTGAATATCAAATTGATTTTTCTAGGATAATTAAACGGGTGGAATTTTCACTCATCCAGGAGTCACGTCAATGATTACTTGTTAAGGAGTGAATATTGATTAGAGTGTTCTCTATGAAGATACTAGCCAATTTGCACTATATGTTCACTCCTCCGGCTTGGCCATTTTACCCGGGGAGATACATCTGATTACTGAGTGATCATCTGAATTTTTAGAATGTAGTAGTTAGAACTATGAACCAAATAAATACCAAAGTGAATTTTCTTGGACAATTTAGTGGAAATGAATGCACGATGTTCTTGATGAGAAGGTGGAAAGTAATTCTGGGAGCTTTTCGTTGTTTTTAATTCAGCGGCAATGAATACACAGTTCGATGATGGTATCGACTATTGTAACATCACTTCTTAATACTTTTTTGGAACAATTTTTGTGAAAGATGATCTTACCGATTACGGGAAATGTAGAGACAAGCAGAACTGGTTCAGGTAGACCTTCGCGAGCAGATACGCAATTGATGAGAGAAACCGCGACCTGGTATGTTGTGTTCTGCTCCAAGTGATCAACACTGAACTCATGGTCACTGTCCACCGGCACGAACCCGACGCTGAGCCACGGTTCGCCATTGTCGTCCCCGTCTTTCCTGACATAGACCACGTACCCACAGACTGGGCCATCGCCTCGATATTGACCAGTCCAGCGGATATCCACGTTTGATGAAGTCAGACTGGTATTTTGAGGTGCTTGAGCCAAGGTTGGTGGAACCACTAGAAAAAGAAGTGAATATCAAATTTAGTTTTCTAGGATAATTAAACGGGTGGAATTTTCACTCCTCCGGGAGTCACGTCAATGATTACTTGTTAAGGAGTGAATATTGATTAGAGTATTCTCTATAAAGATCCTAGACAATTTGCACTATATGTTCACTCCTCCGGCTTGTCCATTTTACCCGGGGAGATACATCTGATTTCTCAGTGATCATTTAAATTTTTAGAGTGTAGTAGTAGAACTATGAAACAAATAAATACCAAAGTTAATTTTCTTGGACAATTTGGTGGAAATGAATGCACGATGTTCTTGATGAGAAGGTGGAAAGTAATTCTGGGAGGTTTTCGTTGTTTATAATTCAGCGGCAATGAATACACAATTCGATGATGGTATCGACTATTGTAACATCACTGTTTAATACTTTTTTGGAATAATTTTTGTGAAAGATGATCTTACTGATTACGGGAAGTGTAGAGACCTGCAGTACTGGTTCAGGTGGACCTTCGCGAGCAGATACGCAATTGATGAGAGAAACCGCGACCTGGTATGTTGTGTTCTGCTCCAAGTGAACAACACTGAACTCATGGTCACTGTCCATTGGTACGAACCCGACGCTGAGCCACGGTTCGCCATCGTCGTCCCCGTCTTTCCTAACATGGACCACGTACCCACAGACTGGGCCATCGCCTCGATGTTGACCAGTCCAGCGGATATCCACGTTTGATGAAGTCAGACTGGTACTTTGAGGTGCTTGCGCCAAGGTTGGGAGGACTATCAAATAATGAAAGAGTAAGTTGAGTTGGTCATATGCGATTACATCTTGAAAGAAACTGTCTGGAAGAAATCGAGAAAGGATGATTATATAGAACATAAAGATTGGTGGAGACTCAAATGCGACTCATATGCACTGCACATAAAAATGGGTATAATTATAAGACTAGACACACATCCCTGATAGCAGAAAGTGTTAAAAATGACGTGATATTTACGTCGCGGTTTTCGTCTTTTTTACGTCCTGTAATTACGTCAATAAGACGACAACTTGCACCAACGCAAGACGTCAAGAGGACGTCTTATTTTGACGTCATCTCTACGTCTTGTGGCGAGCCTCGAACCAGGTTCCGCTGATTGAGAGGCGCTGACGTTACCGATGGACTAACGAATGCTTCTTGCAATCCAGTTTAGTCATGGGAGTCAAGTAGATAACATGAACTATGTGGTGTCGTAAATTCACTATGTAACAATATGATCTGCTCTAAATCGTACAATGTGAGTTAGTCTAGCGGTAATGCCAGCAATTCTCGATCAGCGGACCCTGGTTCGAAGCTCGCCCAAATCATTTTTTTTAATGAATGTTTAGCAGTTTAAGGAGCCGGTCCAGCTCCCGTGAAAGTGCTGAAAGTGCTGTGTGCATTCAGTAGCACTCTGAGTGCAGTCCCTATCCTTGCCCTCAAAAAGTGCTATATACAGCACTTCAGTTTTTACAGTGTACAGATGACGTCAAAATAAGACGTCCTCTTGACGTCTTGCGTTGGTGCAAGTTGTCGCCTTATTGACGTAATTACAGGACGTAAAAAAGACAAAAACCACGACGTAAATATCACGTAATTTTTACCACTTTCTGCTATCAGGGATGTGGGATGAAAGTTTGACCAGAGCTTTGCAGCCATGTCTCTTTTTCATTTTTACCATAAACTTGTCTTTGAATACCAAAGAGCATGTTTTGAATAATTTAGTGGCGACCAAATAATGAAATAGGCCAATTGAAGGGTATTTCTTTGGATAATTTAGTGAAGATGAATACTCAGTTTGCCATGAATGACATGAATGAGAGAAAAATAATATTTTTAGCATTTTCATTCTTGGTGAATTTTGTGGGGATAAAACACACTTTACTTAAAGCTAAAGCTATTGTCACAATTCAGAGCGGCGACCGACCGCTTTGTAGCCTGCTCGGGCGCCGCTGGAATTTAGGCATCGGCCAACGATTTTTGGAGAGGTCGAGCGGGTTGTCGGTCGCCGGTCGATTTTAGCTCAAAACTGGGCGAAATCGGGGGATCTTCTCCGTGCGGCGTCCGAGCAGTGACCGAATGATGACCCACCGATTCCCGGACGATCTTCCACCGTTTTTTCCCCCA
The DNA here is from genome assembly GCA_025617745.1 of Heliocidaris erythrogramma. Classification (NCBI taxonomy): domain Eukaryota; kingdom Metazoa; phylum Echinodermata; class Echinoidea; order Camarodonta; family Echinometridae; genus Heliocidaris; species Heliocidaris erythrogramma. Next base: position 38,197,337 of record CM046863.1, read on the forward strand.
CCATTTTTACGATATCGCCCGGTGGCCGGCCATTGATCGGCGGGGCGTCTGCAGGTGTCCCGTAGGCGTACCGGCGGTGGCCCGCCGATCTCCGGCGCGAATTTCTCTCGAGCGACCTGGGTATATATGTTATTGCGCCTCGGCCATCAACAGCTTTTGGCATTTTTATTTAATGAAACCTTATAGGGTAAAAACAGGGCCTACTTGATAACTTCTTTCAGAAATTTAGCTGTTTTCTCTTGTGGAGCGCGCTGAACAGCGCCATTTATATAGCCGGGCAGCCATGGGAAATTAAGAAGGCGCCGCCCGGACGCGAATTTTTTTTCCCACGAACTTTTTGTCACTATCGTCCTTGACGCATGCGCAACTTTGAAATAGCCAATAGCCCTACAATGCTTGGAGTTGGATGGGGTTTCAAAGTTTCATCCTACTTTTAGTAATAATAAAAATACAAAACGTTATTTTTGTAATGTCCAAACTAAGAGTCGAACCCACATACCCCAGGTTAAATGTCCGAGGGCTAACGCATCTCGCCACAGCAAGACGCTGGGAGCAACCGTAATTATATCGCTTACGGAATAAACCCTATGATTGCGAAATTGATTTGGATCGGAAAGGATCAGGTGCGCATGCGCCAGGGACACCACACACACCCACACACCCACAAATCATCTGTCACATTATCATCTCAAAATGTTAACATTAAGTTTTGCAAAAAGCATCAACATTTGAAACATAGGGAGTCATATTTTCAGACCAAAAAACATCAAGTCACTTTTTCAGACCAACCCTTGCATAAGCCCTATAGATCTGTACATGTTCATGATCGGGGGGGGGGGGGGGGGGGGAGGGGGGTTGACCGGCAAGGGAGCGAAGCCAGTGGCGTATCTAGGGATTATGGCACCCGGGGCAAAAAATGAAGTTCCCCCCCCCCCCCCCCCCCGAGTGCCCAAACCTATCTACGTCAGCGAGGGAGCAAAGCGACCGAGCGGCAAATTTTTCAATTTTTAACCCTAAAAACACGCAATTTCTTGTGCAGTTTACCCAGGAAATTTTGCAATTGAGCGGTAGAGAAGCTCGAATTGTATGCATTGATAAGCGGTTTTCTATTCACTCACTTCTACAAAACTAACGAAAACCCTGAAAAGCTTGAGAAAGAGTCGAGAAATTCAGCAAGGGTACCTGAAGTTGAGATTTCTTTCAAAAGTTCTTTCAAAACCTTTGCAAATGCTGTTTTATACACTTTATTTATCTTACGTCGGGGGCGCAATATTTAGCAGGAGTCATATGACGCAGTTATATATCGAGCAAAGCAATTACATCTTTATTTTTTCAAATTTTGAACCCTTTAAGCTATTTAAGAACAATATAGGCCTACTGGGGGCGCGAAATTACGAGATCCTGAAAGAAAATAATTATGCGAGGGAGCAAAGCGACCGAGTTTTCGAAAATTTTCGCATTTCAAACCTTCAAAAACTAGATTTTTAGTGCATTAACAGGCCATTACCCCACCTCATATTTTTTTGGGATATATACCCCTACCGACCCCCCCCCCCTCCCGGGATCGACACCCACTGGTAGGGGGCCAGACGTGAAGGATCCAACCGCGCAGCCAGGATGTCATTTTAGGGGCGGTTGTGAGCACGCGAAATTGGTGCGTGCTCCCCAGGGGGTGGGTGCAGGGAGGGGGAAGTTTCCCCCCTCCCGTGCGAAGCGCGAAAGCTCTCACGTTTTTAAGTAATTTTTTTTTTTAGGGGAAAAGGTATTTCGAGGTCAGGACTGCTTTACAGTTATTTGGACGCAATACAGCATTGTATGTAACAGGGGTGGGTTCAGGAAGGGGGTAATATCCCCTTCCCGCTCGGAGCGCGAAAGCTCTGACGTTTTATAGCAAATTTCTTGTGGAGCGCGCTGAACAGCGCCATTTATATAGCCGGGCAGCCATGGGAAATTAAGCAGGCGCCGCCCGGACGCGAATTTTTTTTCCCACGAACTTTTTGTCACTATCGTCCTTGACGCATGCGCAACTTTGAAATAGCCAATAGCCCTACAATGCTTGGAGTTGGATGGGGTTTCAAAGTTTCATCCTACTTTTAGTAATAATAAAAATACAAAACGTTATTTTTGTAATGTCCAAACTAAGAGTCGAACCCACATACCCCAGGTTAAATGTCCGAGGGCTAACGCATCTCGCCACAGCAAGACGCTGGGAGCAACCGTAATTATATCGCTTACGGAATAAACCCTATGATTGCGAAATTGATTTGGATCGGAAAGGATCAGGTGCGCATGCGCCAGGGACACCACACACACCCACACACCCACAAATCATCTGTCACATTATCATCTCAAAATGTTAACATTAAGTTTTGCAAAAAGCATCAACATTTGAAACATAGGGAGTCATATTTTCAGACCAAAAAACATCAAGTCACTTTTTCAGACCAACCCTTGCATAAGCCCTATAGATCTGTACATGTTCATGATCGGGGGGGGGGGGGGGAGGGGGGTTGACCGGCAAGGGAGCGAAGCCAGTGGCGTATCTAGGGATTATGGCACCCGGGGCAAAAAATGAAGTTCCCCCCCCCCCCCCCCCCCCCCCCCGAGTGCCCAAACCTATCTACGTCAGCGAGGGAGCAAAGCGACCGAGCGGCAAATTTTTCAATTTTTAACCCTAAAAACACGCAATTTCTTGTGCAGTTTACCCAGGAAATTTTGCAATTGAGCGGTAGAGAAGCTCGAATTGTATGCATTGATAAGCGGTTTTCTATTCACTCACTTCTACAAAACTAACGAAAACCCTGAAAAGCTTGAGAAAGAGTCGAGAAATTCAGCAAGGGTACCTGAAGTTGAGATTTCTTTCAAAAGTTCTTTCAAAACCTTTGCAAATGCTGTTTTATACACTTTATTTATCTTACGTCGGGGGCGCAATATTTAGCAGGAGTCATAATTATGACGCATGATATATCGAGCAAAGCAATTACATCTTTATTTTTTCAAATTTTGAACCCTTTAAGCTATTTAAGAACAATATAGGCCTACTGGGGGCGCGAAATTACGAGATCCTGAAAGAAAATAATTATGCGAGGGAGCAAAGCGACCGAGTTTTCGAAAATTTTCGCATTTCAAACCTTCAAAAACTAGATTTTTAGTGCATTAACAGGCCATTACCCCACCTCATATTTTTTTGGGATATATACCCCTACCGACCCCCCCCCCCCCCCCCCCTCCCGGGATCGACACCCACTGGTAGGGGGCCAGACGTGAAGGATCCAACCGCGCAGCCAGGATGTCATTTTAGGGGGCGGTTGTGAGCACGCGAAGAGTGCGAAATTGGTGCGTGCTCCCCAGGGGGTGGGTGCAGGGAGGGGGAAGTTTCCCCCCTCCCGTGCGAAGCGCGAAAGCTCTCACGTTTTTAAGTATTTTTTTTTTTAGGGGAAAAGGTATTTCGAGGTCAGGACTGCTTTACAGTTATTTGGACGCAATACAGCATTGTATGTAACAGGGGTGGGTTCAGGAAGGGGGTAATATCCCCTTCCCGCTCGGAGCGCGAAAGCTCTGACGTTTTATAGCAAATTTCTTGTGGAGCGCGCTGAACAGCGCCATTTATATAGCCGGGCAGCCATGGAAATTAAGCAGGCGCCGCCCGGACGCGAATTTTTTTTCCCACGAACTTTTTGTCACTATCGTCCTTGACGCATGCGCAACTTTGAAATAGCCAATAGCCCTACAATGCTTGGAGTTGGATGGGGTTTCAAAGTTTCATCCTACTTTTAGTAATAATAAAAATACAAAACGTTATTTTTGTAATGTCCAAACTAAGAGTCGAACCCACATACCCCAGGTTAAATGTCCGAGGGCTAACGCATCTCGCCACAGCAAGACGCTGGGAGCAACCGTAATTATATCGCTTACGGAATAAACCCTATGATTGCGAAATTGATTTGGATCGGAAAGGATCAGGTGCGCATGCGCCAGGGACACCACACACACCCACACACCCACAAATCATCTGTCACATTATCATCTCAAAATGTTAACATTAAGTTTTGCAAAAAGCATCAACATTTGAAACATAGGGAGTCATATTTTCAGACCAAAAAACATCAAGTCACTTTTTCAGACCAACCCTTGCATAAGCCCTATAGATCTGTACATGTTCATGATCGGGGGGGGGGGGGGGGGGGGGAGGGGGGTTGACCGGCAAGGGAGCGAAGCCAGTGGCGTATCTAGGGATTATGGCACCCGGGGCAAAAAATGAAGTTCCCCCCCCCCCCCCCCCCCCCCCCCCCCCGAGTGCCCAAACCTATCTACGTCAGCGAAGGAGCAAAGCGACCGAGCGGCAAATTTTTCAATTTTTAACCCTAAAAACACGCAATTTCTTGTGCAGTTTACCCAGGAAATTTTGCAATTGAGCGGTAGAGAAGCTCGAATTGTATGCATTGATAAGCGGTTTTCTATTCACTCACTTCTACAAAACTAACGAAAACCCTGAAAAGCTTGAGAAAGAGTCGAGAAATTCAGCAAGGGTACCTGAAGTTGAGATTTCTTTCGAAAGTTCTTTCAAAACCTTTGCAAATGCTGTTTTATACACTTTATTTATCTTACGTCGGGGGCGCAATATTTAGCAGGAGTCATATGACGCAGTTATGATATATCGAGCAAAGCAATTACATCTTTATTTTTTCAAATTTTGAACCCTTTAAGCTATTTAAGAACAATATAGGCCTACTGGGGGCGCGAAATTACGAGATCCTGAAAGAAAATAATTATGCGAGGGAGCAAAGCGACCGAGTTTTCGAAAATTTTCGCATTTCAAACCTTCAAAAACTAGATTTTTAGTGCATTAACAGGCCATTACCCCACCTCATATTTTTTTGGGATATATACCCCTACCGACCCCCCCCCCCCTCCCGGGATCGACACCCACTGGTAGGGGGCCAGACGTGAAGGATCCAACCGCGCAGCCAGGATGTCATTTTAGGGGGCGGTTGTGAGCACGCGAAGAGTGCGAAATTGGTGCGTGCTCCCCAGGGGGTGGGTGCAGGGAGGGGAAGTTTCCCCCCTCCCGTGCGAAGCGCGAAAGCTCTCACGTTTTTAAGTATTTTTTTTTTTAGGGGAAAAGGTATTTCGAGGTCAGGACTGCTTTACAGTTATTTGGACGCAATACAGCATTGTATGTAACAGGGGTGGGTTCAGGAAGGGGGTAATATCCCCTTCCCGCTCGGAGCGCGAAAGCTCTGACGTTTTATAGCAAATTTGAGAGAAAGATAACGGCTTGTAGCAAACAAACTTTTAGGCGGAAAGTTATAGTTCGACGAACCGACTGCTTTTCAATTATTTGGAGCAATATTGCACGGTATAACAGGGGTGGGTGCAGGAAGGAGGAGTTTCCCTCCTTCCCGCGCGAAGCGCGAAAGCTCTGACGTTTTAGCAAATTTAAGAGAAAGAAAACGGCTTGTAGCAAACAATTTGTTTAGGCGGAAAGTTATAGTTCGACGCCATGACTGCTTTTCAGTTATTAGGACGCAATACTGCACTGTATGTGACAGGGTTGGTGCAGGGAGAGGAGAGTTATTTCCCCCTTCCTGCGCGAAGCGCGAAAACTTTGACGTTTTTGCAAATTTTGAGAGAAAGATAACGGCTTGTAGCGCCTTTTTAACCCTTTTTCTCTCACTTTTCCCGCTTTTTCGCTCTCGCTTTTTTTTTAGTGGCTGAATAGGGGGAGGGCATGGCCCCGTTGTGCCCCCTGTCTACGCCAGTGGTTGTTATTAGTTATGCATTAGTTCTAGAATGTGAATGAAAGTACATGTAGTAAGTTTGTAGTTTAGACAGTGTAACATTCACAGTGCCCTGATTATAAACACGATTTCAAAGGCATCTTTTTCACAATAAATATCACATCAAAATATAATTAAATCTTAGTTTTTGCAAAAGGCATCAAGCATTAGTGAGGGTTAGAGAGTAGTATTTTCAGACCAATCATTGCATCAACCATATGTCTAAAATGCACAAACTAATCCAAATATTATCAAACCGTTGTCATAATGATTTTCTAGTTCTAGTTTCGGCAAATTCTCATCACCTGTAAAGGTTGTGCTATCATAAAGTGTATGAGGTAATTATTTAATTGTTAATACATATGTTTATAAGACACACTGTCACCTCCAAGCAATGTACAAGTGCACAACATCTTTATTCATTTCATACATTTTGTTGGGAGCTTGAGCAAAATATTCATGAAGATACATACCCAATGTTAATAACATTTTTTTTAAAACTTTTTTTTGATGTGCAAACAGTGCAGTTTTGGTAATTGAACACAACGAACTGTTTAACAATTAATTAAAACTGAGTTGTGCTTTTTGAGACTTGAATTCGTTTTAGAAGTGCAAAGATGAGTATTTGAAGTTCATACAATGTAACATTCACATTGCCTTGATTATGTACGCACATCTAAAAGTATTTGGATATTTTACTGAGGAAAACTGCAGAGAAACAACATATGTTTAGAATTGTTCTTTGAAATAAATCCCTCAAAAAGTTCTGCATGCAATTCTAAGTGCTTATGCAACAAAACTATAGGGCCTATGCATTGGGATGTTGCACCCACAAATGTAATTAACGTTATATTTTGTACGGCGCATGAGCAATGATGATGGCCTAGCAGCTATAGGACTAGCATATTATAGCCAGCTCGCGCCTAGCCTAGCAGCTAGCCTCGCACTTGCTACCTAGACGCGCCGGCCAGTGGCCTCGGGCTGGGTACACGCCGTCCGCCACATGCACATCACACGCGCGCCGCGGGCCCGGCCCACAGAACGCCGGCCGGATATGGTTAGGATGTACGTAAAAAATAATACGCAATCATTTTTCAAGTTTGATTTGTCAAAAGTTTGTCGCGTATATAGATCGCCAACACAAATTAATTCTGTGGAACACAACTCAGAGTATGAATTTCGACGATTTTTCATAAATTTCATACAATTCTTCTTTTTATTTACTATATATATATTTTTTAAAATTTAATTTTTTTTTTAAAGTATAAGCGCGTATACCCGAAAAAGTCCAGTTTCTTTTTTACGTATACGGCGTATACAAGCGTATACGCTCCACTACACCACTGATAGTAGTTTATAGTGAGCTTTTCCATTCTTTGTCAATTTCAATTTAGCAGCCCTTGAATACCCTGATAGAAGAAAGTGTTAAAAAATGACGTGATATTTACGTCGCGGTTTTCGTCTTTTTTACGTCCTGTAATTACGTCAATAAGACGACAACTTGCACCAACGCAAGACGTCAAGAGGACGTCTCATTTTGACGTCATCTCTACGTCTTCATTCCTCTTCCCTGATAGCAGAAAGTGTTAAAAATGACGTGAGACGTCAAGAGGACGTCTTATTTTGACGTCATCTCTACGTCTTCATTCCTCTTCCCTGATAGCAGAAAATGTTAAAAATGACGTGATATTTACGTCGCGGTTTTCGTCTTTTTTACGTCATGTAATTACGTCAATAAGACGACAACTTGCACCAACGCAAGACGTCAAGAGGACGTCTTATTTTGACGTCATCTCTACGTCTTGTACACTGTAAAAACTAAAGTGCTACTTTTAGGGGCATGTATAGTGACTGCACCTGAAATAATGTTTATAGCACTTTTAGTGACCGTGGCGAGCCTCGAACCAGGTTCCGCTGATTGAGAGGCGCTGACGTTACCGATGGACTAACAAATGCTTCTTGCAATCCAGTTTAGTCATGGGAGTCAAGTAGATAACATGAACTATGTGGTGTCGTAAATTCACTATGTAACAATATGATCTGCTCTAAATCGTACAATGTGAGTTAGTCTAGCGGTAATGCCAGCAATTCTCGATCAGCGGACCCTGGTTCGAAGCTCGCCCAAATCATTTTTTTATGAATGTTTTTTGCAGTTTAAGGAGCCGGTCCAGCTCCCGTGAAAGTGCTGAAATAGCACGCTGTGTGCATTCAATAGCACTCTGAGTGCTGTCCCTATGCATGCCCTCAAAAAGTGCTATATACAGCACTTCGGTTTTTACAGTGTACAGATGACGTCAAAATAAGACGTCCTCTTGACGTCTTGCGTTGGTGCAAGTTGTCGTCTTATTGACGTAATTACAGGACGTAAAAAAGACGAAAACCACGACGTAAATATCACGTAATTTTTACCACTTTCTGCTATCAGGGAATACGACGAGGAGGTGAAAATAAGTTTGTTTTAATAAATATTAGGGAAAGTTAACATGCATGTTGGCTGGGTTAATTTAAGCCACCAAATGGGTTGCCAATATTAGTTCAAATTTAACCAACAAATATGCATGTCCCCTTTTAACCAAAATTTGATAAATCCATGCTTTGTGTGCCATGCACTTAACTGTTGTGTGTATTACGTGTTTAAAGCAGACTGATGGGTTGAATACACAGTTTTCATCAAGACAAGGTGGAAATATGTAGTAGTTTACAGTGAGCTTTTCAATTCTTTGTCAATTAATTTCAATTTAGCGGCCCTTGAATATACGACGAGGAGGTGAAAATAAGTTTTGTTTTGATCAATTATGAGGTAAAAGGAAACATGCATGTTGGTTAGTTAAATTTAAACCACCAAATAATTCAAATTTACCCAACAAATATGCATTTCCCCTTTTAAACCAATATTTGGTGAAATTTATCAATTTTTTTAAGTGTGTGTATGCCTACTCGTGTGTGTTATTTTAAATAATTAAAAGACTCACCAATGGAAGGAGTTGTTATATTAACTATAGGTTCAGCACCAGGTTGCATTGCCCTTCCTCCATCACAAATGACAGGCCTAACTGAGATTTGGTACATGGTGTCAGGATCCAGGTCAGTTATGTTGAATATAAAGTCGCCATCGGACTGCGATCCTGGCTGGACGAATACGAAGCCAACAGTCGACCATGATGGGATATCATCAACGGAGGCACTCTTGTCAATCGCATAGCCACATAAGGGCCCATCGCCATTGTGTTGTTCTTGCCATTCGATAGTTGCGTACGACGTCCCAACGGCTGTCTCGATTGGTGGGTGCGCCAGGCTGGGTAGAACTTATCGTAAAGTTTGCAAGAAAAGTAAAGAGGAATAGAAATGAGAGGGAATATTAATCAAAACCCCTCAGTGATAACAATCAAGTCATCAAACACAATTCCCGGATCTTAATCCGGGGTGATCCGGCGTGCGACACCACGATTTCCTCTCAATGCCGGTGTGGATACGTTCTAAACTGGGTGAATACAAGTGTATATACGAACAGACAAGGTAGCAACACGGACCATACCGGAAACGCATACGGAGCGAACACGGAGTTCAAGGAAGAGCGCGGAGGCCACTGGGTCCTTATACGGTCCTTACACGGAGGTGTACGTTTTTTTATTGAGATATCCCGGGAATGTTGACAGGTGAGTTGAGCTTGTAGGCGCTCATTTGGTCATTTACCTTCTCAGGCGACATGTCTTCAGAGACAAGTATGGCAAGCACTAATGAAAATCTGCAGCAAAAGGTATTTCAAACCCGGATGAAACCGGTATTAGTACGGACCTCCCGGTGTCTACACGGAGTGTCCAGGGTGTATTCGGCAGCTACACGGAGGTACACGGTGCCTACAAGGAAGAGTACGGACTGGTTTTCATCCGTGAACTCCGGGATGAAAAATAAAGCAAGCTTAATTTTTTCCCGGGATATTACGCGAAGGATCACGCCGGATGCCTCCACGGTGTATGCACGGTAATGTCGGTGATAATACGGATGATCCGGGATGATCCGGGATGCAATCCGTGAAAGTGTAAAAGCTCCTTTAGTCAGAAGCCGAGCGAGGTGTTCAGTCTGTGACGGAGGGCTTGTTGTTGTTGTTGTTGTTAGTTGTTGACGATATCCATCGATTTCGATGGTTGTAAGAGGGCGACCTTGCCCTCTTATCTGTTCATGCTCTCTCGTTATATGATTCTGATACCTTGCCCGGTGTGTGAGATAAAGACTTTCCTTGGCTTGTCTCGAATGGGTGGGTTGCGGGAGCGGGATGGGAGCGGGAACGGGGGCACCCTTTCGAGACAAGCCCCCCCCCCCCCCCGGTTATCTCGAATGGACGCGTTCCCAGCAAGAAGTTCAATGAACGCGCCACTTCGAGACAACCGGGGGGGGGGGGGGCTTTCCTCGAATGGATGTGTTGAGTAGACTTTTGTAACAGACGTTTTAGAAATTTTTGAAAAATGTACTCTTGCTGCTTTTTTTTTTTCGTTTTTCTTTTGTCTAAGATGTAGAAAATATAATAAAACAGTATCTAAAAAAAGCTTTTGACAAGGAAATCATTAATTGAAGAGAGTTAATCAGTTGTCTCACGATGTGCAAACGTAAACGTAGGTAGTCTGACGTTTCGGCTGCTATATACTGCTAGCCTTAGTCATAGACAATGAGCCGAGATCACGCTGAGCGGGTCTTAAATAGCCCGGAGCGGCCGGATGTACGCTCGGACCACTCGCGCTGTGATTGGTCGCTGCCGTTGACCAATCACCGGGCGCGGCATTGTTCCCTGCCGTGTCGGCGCTGTGATTGGTCGCTGCCGTTGACCAATCACCGGGCGCGGCGTTGTTCCCTGCCGTGTCGGCGGGGGGCGCGCTATCCTTGGCCGGTTCTAACCGGTTAGCTGCGTGGCGCTGAATAGCAGATAGCCATTCGTTAGGGATGTCAATGCCGTTATCCCTGTTAATGTTATTCGAGTGCAATCGGATTTGGATAGCTTCTTTCACCCGGCGCGTGTACCAATGCTTGTCCTGCGCAACGCAACTGATATTATCCCAGCCGGGATAGTGCTCGGCAGTCCAAGCATGCTCAGCAACAGCCGAGCTATCAGTGCGTCCGAGGCGAACATCCCGGCGATGTTCATGCATGCGCTCCCCGACGGGTCTACCAGTCTCGCCAATATAAACCTTGTCACAGGTCGAACATGGGATCTTGTAGACAACTCCATCGCGCCTATTCGGGAGGACAGGGTCCTTCGGGTGGACCAGCTGGCTGCGAATAGTTGTGTCGGACTTAAACACAACGCGAATATCATGCTTTTCCAAGCGCCGGCGGAGTAGGTGCGCAATGTTATCAACATACGGGAGAACAATGGTGGACTTGAAACGGCTAGGTTCCTCGGGAGTTGTGTGCTTCTTCCGGAGGCGCGATTCACAAATGACTCGGGATAGCCATTGGCAATGAGCGCTGAGGAGACGTGTTGCTTCTCTGTCGCTGTGCATTGGGGTTTGGACACGATTCGTGAGGCTCTTTCGTAGAGACACTTCACTACCCCGCGCTTGACGGACTTCGGATGATGCGAATCAAAAGCCAAATACTGATCCGTATGCGTGGGCTTCCTGTATACGGTAGAAGTCAAACGGCCTTCAGTGTCGCGGTGCACCATGGTATCAAGAAAGGCGATGCGCTCGTCCCTTTCTGTCTCCATAGTAAAACGGATAGAGGGCTGCTGCGCGTTCATGTGCTCGAGTAGATCATTGGCGGATGATCTGGAGGTGATGATGAAAGTATCATCAACGTAGCGCTTCCACACCCTCGGGGCGCAATCGGGTGGGCAGATCTCCAGCGCGCGTTCCTCAAATGACTCCATGAAGAGATTAGCAATGACAGCGGAAACCGGACTGCCCATTGCCGCTCCCTCCTGCTGCTCATAGAAATCACCGTTATACATGAAGTAAGTCGAATGCAGCACAAACTTCAGCAGGTCAACTATCTTCGCCGGTGATAGTTGAGTGCGTTCGGACAAGGATGCATCAGAGCTAAGTTTGAGAAGGGCGGCGTCACATGCGACATTGATGGGTACGTTTGTGAATAACGATACCACATCGAATGAGACCATAACTTCGTGGTCAAGTATGGTCTCGCTGCGCAGGAAATCAACGAAGGATGCGGAGTTGCGGACGGCGTGCTCGGATAAACCGACTAGAGGCGCGAGAATATCGGCGAGGAACTTCGAAGTGTTATAAGCAAAAGAGCCAACGCATGATACAATAGGGCGCAACGGGATATCAGGCTTATGGATCTTTGGAAGTCCATAGATCCTCGGCGGCTGTTTCTGCGCAGGTCTCAAACGGCGGTAAACAGAATCGTCTATATCTCCATCCTTCAAGATGCCGCGAAGGATGGTAGTAAGCTTGCGGCAGAGGCGCTCGGTCGGATCCTTCTTAATAGCGCGATACGGACCGGAGTCAATTAAATCGGACATCTTAGCGCGGTAGACATCGGTATCCAGAACAACACTGGCGCGACCTTTGTCAGCGGGCAAAATCATAATCGAGTCATCATCCTTGAGTGATTTCAAGGCCTTGCGCATATCGGGCGTGATGTTGGGCTTTGGCGGCTCGGCTGTGGCGAGGATCGCGCCAATTTCCCTGCGTACATCCGGCCGCTCCGGGCTATTTAAGACCCGCTCAGCGTGATCTCGGCTCATTGTCTATGACTAAGGCTAGCAGTATATAGCAGCCGAAACGTCACACTACCTACGTTTACGTTTGCACATCGTGAGACAACTGATTAACTCTGTTCAATTATTCTTCACCACGATGAACCTCTTCCAATCTATAAGGAAATCATTATTTGTGCAAAATAAATAGGAGAACTGAATAATTATGCATTAAAATACACTGGGACGAAAGGGCAAGTGGCATAGCTAGGATTTTTGTATTTATTTATTTATTATTATTTTTGTTTGGCGTGACCTGGGCCCCGTAACATAAAGAGTGTTTATAAACTCCGATCAAGCGCTAATGGCAATCAATCGCTAAAATCCGTAACACAAAGCCCCCCCCCCCCCCCCCCTTTCAATCAAAGGCTATTGGAGCATGATTCATAGCGATCAATCGTTATTAATTTTTGCAATGAAATTAAATAACACGTAACGAAATTCCACATTTCCCCGCTGATATCGCTGAAACTAGTGAAAGCATGACTGGAAAAATGAGGTAAGTACCTCCGTTTTATTCATATTATATGACGATGTCCATATATTTTAATAAATCATGACAATAATTATGTAAAATTCTAATGTAAGTAGCATTCTATGACAATGAATTGTGCATATATAAAGATGAAAGCTGATATTTTACCGGAATTAAGACGCCTTTTTATCCTATCGCGCAACCCTGTTTCAGTGGCAAGAAGCACACGCTGACGGAACAACCAAGGGTCCTTCGCCCATGATCTCCGGCAGACCTCGCGTTGCTTGCCCGGTGGGTTGTGTACGGCAGAATTTTTTTCTGACTTGGACGATGCAAATTTCATTGTGCTTGTAAAACTAATTGTGTATTTGTTATGATGGTATTATTATGACCCATGTCTCTTATTTCTTAACACACTTGGGCAAACCCACAAAATAGGGGCCGGATTTTTTTCCAAGCTATTATAAGGCCAACCAATAACAACATGCTTGCAACAGGCAGGCCCAAATGTTTGGCCTGCCTGTTGCATGTTGTTATTAATATTATTACTGTTGTTAAACATAGTGGGCCTGCCTGTTAAATGTTGTTATTGGTTGGCCTTATAATAGCTTGAAAAAAATCCGGCCCCTATTTTGTGGGTTTGCCCAAGTGTGTTAAGAAATAGTAGGAGACATGGGCCATAATAATACCATCATAACAAATTAGTTTTACAAGCACAATGAAATTTGCATCGTCCAAGTCAGAAAAAAAAATTCTGCCGTACACAACCCACCGGGCAAGCAACGCGAGGTCTGCCGGAGATCACGGGCGAAGGACCCTTGGTTGTTCCGTCAGCGTGTGCTTCTGCAAACAGGGTTGCGCGATAGGATAAAAAGGCGTCTTAATTCCGGTAAAATATCAGCTTTCATCTTTATATATGCACAATTCATTGTCATAGAATGCTACTTACATTAGAATTTTACATAATTATTGTTATGATTTATTAAAAAATATTGACATCGTCATATAATATGAATAAAACGGAGGTACTTACCTCATTTTTCCAGTCATGCTTTCAGCGATATCAGCTAAACACTCTTTATGTTACGGGGCTCAGGTCACGCCAAACAAAAATAATAATAAATAAATACAAAAATCCTAGCTACGCCACTTGCCCTTTCGTTCACGTGTATTTTAATGCGTAATTATTCAATTCTCCTATTTTTTTTGCACAAATAATGATTTCCTTGTCAAAAGCTTTTTTTTAGATACTGTTTTATTATATTTTCTACATCTTAGACAAAAGAAAAACGAAAAAAAAAAACAGCAAGAGTACATTTTTCAAACATTTCTAAAACGTTTGTTACAAAAGTCTACTCAACACACCAATTTCAGGAAAGCCCCCCCCCCCCCCCCCCCTCCCGGTTGTCTCGAAGTGGCGCGTTCATTGAACTTCTCGCTGGGAACGCGTCCATTCGAGATAACCGGGGGGGGGGTGGCTTGTCTCGAAAGGGTGTGCCCGTTCCCGCTCCTATCCCGCTCCCGCAACCCACCCATTCGAGACAAGCCCTTTCCTTAGCCTTTGTTATTGGCGTAGTGCAAGTTTAGGGAGGATTAGTCTGTGGTTGTTAATCCTTATTTGTTAGTTATTTGATATTAGAACTGGGGAAGACAACAACATTTTTGGTTTTTAGGGGGTTTTAGTGTTAGGAGTTACTGATGTATAATGTGCCTTATATCTTGTTATAATTATAGTCTGTCGGCTGCCATATTTTAATTGCAACATCAAAACTTTGTATGCGCATCATTTGCTCACCCTTTTCCCCCCTTGTTCTTCTTTTTATCTTTTCTTTTTCTTTTTCCCCCTCTCTCTCTAATATTTTCCTGTTTGTTAATTTATTGGTATGTATGTATGTGCATACACCTACACACACACTCACACACAAACCCTAACACACCACACAAACAATGTCTATAATATGTTGGAAACATTCATAATGATAAAGAAAAAAAAAATTCCAAAGAAATACATATAATGGATAATTTTCTATTTTATTTTAAATGTTTTCTCCTTATAGTTCTTTATATCTTCCAGTGCCTTTCATAAAGGCTAAAATGGCTGAGTAGTTTTCTTCTTTTTCAAGGATTTTTTTTAGGGTAAGATTTGTCATGTTGAGACTGCGATACATACGGTTCCTCTGCCTTCCATATTTAGGGCATGTTAACATAAATGTTCAATGGTTTCAAAAATATCACAATTGTCACAAAGACCAGAATCGTGTCTTTTTATTTCGTAATTATAATAATTAAGCCTACACTTGCCAAGACAAAGTTGGTGTAAAATTCGTTCATCCTTTCGACAAAACCCTTTTATCATACATGAGTGTTTAAGATATTGCTGTATGTTGTGGAGATACCTGCCTTTCTCGGTAGTATCCCATAACTTTTGCCATGCTATTTTATAAAAATCGCTTGTTTCACTCCAAAATTCTTGTCGGTTTTTATTGACAAATATGTCTATATTGCTTTTTAACGCTGCTTACTTGGCTAATGAGTCGGCCTCTTCGTTGCCTGCTAGGCCACAATGTGCTGGAACCCATTCGAAATTTACTTCTATTCCAAATAGATTTATTACCGAGATTTACGCCTAATATGTTGACAAAGTTTTCCAGCCTACTATCAGCGCTTATTGGCTAAAATTCTTAGTAGTATTATATGTAGATATATTCATTCATAACAACCGTTAAAAAAAATATAAAGTTACGTGGAAAAAAATCGAGAGAAGGGGATATTGTTTCAATTTTACCCGAAATACTTACTGGGATTGTGACTCATGTATGCCTAGAAGCAAATACGTACCTGTCCGCTCCCGTCACGTGATTTCATCGCGTATGCGTTTCTTAATCATAAGAAAGAAACATTGACCAAGCTCCTTTCATTTTATAAATTGAACTTGACCAATTTAGCACATCATTCAAGAATCGGCCATTAATCTACTCTTTTCAAAATGAAAAGCTTCTCCATGGCGTGGACCGGACCCCCCCCCCCCCCCCCCCCCCAAGAGGAAAAAAAGAATGTCGAAGCAACTACTAACGAAGATGAGCGTTTTGAAAGAAGAGGATGCCAAACCTACTGAATACATACTGAACACATGTATATCCTACATCACTGAACTCTATGACATAGAGTTCATTGGTATACATAGAATGCACTGTAAATGTGAGCTGTCATGCTATCAGAATAATTATGATAACACTACTTGCAATAGACACAGACAGATTATATGAACAAACGAAAAAAAAAATCCCCCAATGAATTATGTTAACACAAAATATAATGAAATACATCTGTGAATATAGTCTTCAATTCTATTTTCTAACAAGGGGAATGTGCGCTTATGCAGCAAAATATCAATATTTATTTTGAACACATAATCATTTACCTTTCGCCTCCACATGTATCTTCGACGTCATCACATTCCATAAAATAGATTTAGAACCCAATATTTTGGAACAATTTAAAAACATATGTGGCATCAGAGGTATTTATAATACTTATTTATTACCATTTTCTTATGTTACCCATTTTAATAATATCTCGATGTGCCTGTTTCACTTTAGTTTTGTTGTGTTTTGCTTCAGTGGCGGACCAAGGGGATAACTAGCTCGTATACCCCCCCCCCCCCTCTTTGGACGAAAATGAACATGGGAAATACGATTTATGCCCCATCCGCCTTGAAAGTACATGCAAACATTATCCAAGTTATAATAACAAAAGTGCTGGAGTTATACTTTGATTGAGTATGTTATATAAACCACAATGGAATATATATCACAAGCATCATGATTTACACCTTCATTGACCTATTTTGAGGAATTTGAATTGCGTGTCTTCCATGTAAAATGACCTTACTCCCTACGGAAGAATACTCTTGTCTTGAGTAACTCCAGCGCTACAGACATGAATATGAGAATTTTCCTGGGAAGGAAGGCTCCGCCATCGTTGAAAAAATGCCAAGCAACATAATTACAAGCTCCTTGCAATGAGTGGGAAAGAAAGCAAGCGCAATATTTAAAACACAACAATATTATCTTCATGATTATAACTACTAATTATCCTTGTTGGCATCATCATCATCACCACCATTTATATACATGTCGAGACCAAAGATGGAGACGAACGCATATGAATTAAAATGTCGCGAGGGATATAACCAAAAAACAATCTAAATATTCATTTTGAAATTCAGTACTGCCTGTTAAATGTTTATCCTGATGACTGGGATTTGTGTAAAAAAGGATAATAAATATTACACGCATTTGAGAGCTTTATTTGCATGCGTCTGAATAATTTATTCCCGATTCTGTCCTCCGCTGTAAAATAAAAGGGGGAGGGGTGTGTTATTGCAGATTCTGCAACATCACATACAACGATATCTTGATTTGGTCACTCAGCTGGAAGCCTACATCAGAATCAGCTTACAACTCACACATATTTTGTCTTATAAACATCTTGATTTTAATTTTTAAAAATGCTCTGCTAGCATTGAGGGTCTTTCGAGAGTATGAGAATGCGCTTTAATATTTGTTTTTCTTCGACAATAGGGCTACATAAAATATTATATTCGATCATAGTTGTACATGTATTACATTATGTTCGAAGTTTGCGTTCACTTGGTATCTTCCGTGTCATTTAATTTTTTATAAAATAGAATTAGAGGCAATAGTGGGAAAAAAGATTGACAAGGTACATGATGTGTTTTGTTTACATTTCTTTATTTTGGAATTGTCTATTATTTCTGAATAATCATGATTCCCCCCCCCCCCCTAAAAAAAATGCGTCGATATGTAAGGGTTTATCCAATGTTTCATCTTTTTGAAAGATGTGTTGTAGCCATTACCATTGGTTGCTATACTATCGGGATCGCCGCCCATGGTTGTCATTGCGCCCCCCCCCCCCCCACCACCGCTGTTATTGGTTTTTTTAAACATATTTTTTCATCGTTCTAGTTTGTTTATGATTCTCGTCAATATCCAACTAAACTGTTGTGTTTCGGTTTCCACTATTTTTCTCATTATCTCGTAACATACAGCAACTACATCTAGGGAAATAAGGTTGAAAGCGAGATGGATAGATAAAGAAAAATAAACGAATGAAGTGGGAGACAAGAACTAAAGCAATTAATTACGACAAACTATGAGCTATACCTGTTTGCATATTTAAAAGAAAAAAGCATTTAGAGTGATCATGTCACAGTGTTGTTCAAAATGCGTCACAATCATGTTAAATGTAGGGCATATGACTCGGGTGATAATCAACCGAGCATTAGCAGACGACAATGGGGCCAATAAATGGGGTATCGATGGGGCGTGCGACGGCGCTTTCGCAATTTGTATTGTAAGTGTATTTAAAAGGAAGGAATCGAAGCTTCAACAAAATAAGACGGCTATTCCCCTCTAAAATAACAGACCTTATTGTTTGTTTTGATGAACAAAAGTTATATTCTTAGAAAGAGAAAAGTTTGAACTTTCATGTTTACATTCACTAAAATCACGAAAATGACCGAGTGAGGTGCAATGAGCAATCAATGTAGAAAGCACCACCAAATTTTCCATTACTGGCAATGTAAACCGAAATCGCTCCGTCACGGGAGAACAATCGCTGTGGGTGGGATGGTGCTCAAAGGGAGTCTGCGCTTGCAGTATTATGTTATTGGGCCGTTGCTAGGAAACTAACAAAAGCCTAGCGACTGATAGCAAACAAATGGAAGGACGTTCTCCGAGCAAGAAAATACAGAACTTCCCCATGAATAGTAATTACTTGCTTGCATATAACGAATATCTGTCTTTCATTTGCTTCATATGCTCAAGCTCCTCGTTAGTAACTTGGTCTTAATACGTGACGTTTATTTATTACAGGAGATCAGCCGCTATTGTTGCATCTTTAATTGATTCATTTTTTCTTTCAGATATCATTTACTGGACTCTCGGAATCAACAAAGAATCATTTTAACTCTTACTGTGCCAAGGGGTTAAGCCAGGGGCAGATCTAGGAATTAGTATAAGGGCGGGGGGGGGGGGGGCACACCCAAATGCAGGTTTGTCAACTTTTGGAAAAGGTAGACCCGTATTTTGGGGGTCATGCCAGCTTCTTGAAAAGTCGCTCAGTGGGGGCGACAATTTTTTTTTTGCCAAACCTCCAAAATTCGCTCGTTTTCATTCTAAAAAAAAAGGGGGGGGGGGGTCTCGCCAGAACTCCAAAATTCGCTCAGTGGAGGGGGGGGGGGGGGGGGTGAAGCTGTGAAATAGAAACATGCACGTATATTATAGATAAAGTTACATTATCGATATCCATATTATATGCAGTGTGTCCCAGCGAAAAAAGAAACTCAAAACAAAACGGTAATTGTAAACCATATATGAGCTGTATAAATTTAATGATTAACTTTTCATATTAAAGTAGAACTAACATGCTTTCTATTGATATATTGATGGCACTAATCCATCGACGCTTCACAGAGCAAATTTGTTTTGAAAATGACTTTTAAAAATCCATTTGCGCCGACAATTCGCTAAACCGTGAAAACGTTTGGAACCACTAACAACATGAATGTAACGACCCCCTGTAGAGCCCACATAATTATGTAAATATGACTACAAATATAAAAACATTGCCCCCACATATGTAAAAGTAACCACAAATTTCATAACATGTCACAAAATAATCACAACATTAATATTTAAAAAAATGGAAAAGTCTGTTTAACTACAAATGTAAAAACATTTCGCCTACAATGTAAAACATTTAATTTCTACCACATATGTCATAACATGTCGACCGCAAATGTGCGTGTGTGTGAGGTTTTCCTGACGATTAAAAAAATATTGAAAGACCCTTTACCACAAATGTCAAAACATGTCATCTGCAAATGTAAAAATTTGTTAAACTAGTAGTTTACTAGAAGACGTGGTTTCCCTTTTAATGATCAGTTTACAAGGATGGGGGGGGGGGGGGGGGGTGGTCTAGGAGCTGATCATAAAATTCATTGGCAGGAAAAATTCACATAATCGCAATAGAACAGCAATAGATTTTCCCCGCCGAACGAGTTTCGCGAGGGGACTATAAAACGTCAATGGTTATGTCTCTTTTCCATTGATTACATCTTTCACACATGAGCGTATAGTATCAAAACATATTTATACTATTGCATGATAGTATTGTATATTCTTTTCATAAACAACGAAATGATGGCTCTATAAATGGCTTTATATCCCTCTATGAATATTCATGAATATTCTAAATACATGATTGGTCAATTGGTGATCACGTGATAAAATATAATTTCACTAGGAAAAACAAATCTCTGTCAGTGCTCCTAATATCTTTTAACTATTTTTTTCCTCACTCAGTCACTGTTCATTGAAAATTTGTGTCAAATTCGAGTCCTTGACCTTGTACAGACTGCTCATATCCTCGTAAAGAAGGGATATAAAACATATACCAAGCATTTAGTTCGAAATTATAGTGGAAATTATATACCTTCGAAGGGACTGGCATTAGTAACTATTTTAAAAATAGTACTGTGCCAGTCCCTCCTCAGATAAATAATTTCCACTATACTTTCTCACAGCTTGGTATATTTGTATACTATCTCATTTCCCTTGTTCACATTTTCCATACGTGATCGTATAGTGATATCAAAACACATTTTATAATATTGTATAACAATATTGTAATTTTTTCCATAAAGAACGGTATGGTGGCTCTATGAATGGTTATAATTATCCCATTTCTCTTCTTTAAGTTTTGCAAGCATAAGCGGAATTACATTGGTGGGGTAATGACATTGTGCAAGGTCGAATGCGGAATCCCCGTACCCCAGTAACCGTATTATAATCATAGCAGCATGGCATATGCCATTTATTGCAAGTGGAGCGTCATAATATTACTGATGTGGACAGTGATTTCAAATTATATTGCGCAAGGTATAGGACTACAGTCTTCGATTCTCTCCGGAATACCCAGTATTCATATTATTGGGCCGTATCCGGGGGGGGGGGGGGGGGGGCACTCGACCCAAAAGTGGTGGGTAGGCCTATGTGCCGCCCGCACTAAAAAAAAGGGCTTCGGAACGAGCGTATCATGAAAAAGGATGGTCTTCGGAACTACTAACATTTTTTAAAACGGGGCTCTTTGAAACTGGATTACAATATATAATGATGGAGTAATTATACGAAAATAACACAAATTGCAACAGAAAATATTTCAGCTGCCCTTATCTCATGAATATGCACTTTATAACACAATTGTAGAAAGTCCTAAGGAATCCGAGTGGTGGAAGGTATAGAAAAATACCGGAATCTGTAATAATCATTTTCGATTTTCGGCCATCATGCACGAACAGGGCCAATTATTGTTCAACTCGTTTTCAGCTAGACACGCCCTGTGCACATTCTTTAGTTGTTAATTTGTTTCCCAACAAACAGTGTAGTAAATTCACCCAAAACCACCATCTTCTTTTTCCCTTATATAATTTCTTTGTTTTTCCTCTCTGTCTTCTTTTTAATTTCTTATGTATTTCTTTATTTTTATTCTCTCTTTCTTCTTTTTAGTTCTTTATGTATTTCTTTGTTTTCTTCTCTCTATCTTCTTTTAAGTTTTTTATGTATTTCTTTGTTTTTTTTTCTTCTTATGTATTTCTTTGTTTTTCCTCTCTGTCTTCTTTTTAATTTCTTATGTATTTCTTTATTTTTATTCTCTCTGTCTCCTTTTTAGTTGTTTATGTATTTCTTTGTTTTCTTCTCTCTATCTCCTTTTAATATCTTAATGTATTTCTTTGTGTTTTTTCTCTCTGTCTTCCTTTTTCCTGATGTATTTCTTTGTTCTTCTTCGCACTTCTTTTTTCCATTATTCCTTTGTTTTTCTTTTCTCTGTCGCAATATCTCCAAAAATTGCTTTTGAAATGTACTCCAAATTTGGTACAATGGTAAATATGGTTATGGTATCAGCACAGAATTTTTTTTAACATAGTCAATGCATCATGATTCCGACATATACTATATCTCCGTAATGGAAAGTCATAACATAACCATATTTGGGATGATTCAAGTTAATCAAAAGAGAAATTGATTGAACATATGGTGCGACGATTCGCGTACGCTCAGGTCGGTAAAGTTGCACTCTCGTAAAATCTGAAATTGCTCAAAAAATGGTCTAGGATCAGTTTTAGCCATTTTTCAGGCCATTTCAAACATTTACAAAATTTCCGCGCGTGCGCGCGTGTCAATGACCTTAATTAAGTGTCTTTTACAACATGAAAATGACTAATCACTGACTGTTTTTTAATTAATCCTAATATGTAATGTAAGAAAATTGAACGCGTACGTACTCAGATGCGCACGCAAACAGACAAACAGCCTTAAATGCATGGACTGGAATAAGCCAGTTCGTACAATTTGCCCATATGTGCAGATAAAGGTCATTTGTACCGAGTAAGTACAATTGACCTTTATAAGCTATAAGTTTGTACAGTTGTACGCATCACGAAGCACACACAAGTATGATGTTACCTTTTAAACAAGTACCGCGTCCACTAAAAACAAATGCGCGTGTGCGTACAAATTGATTGAGGGTCAATTTGAACTAATTACGAACTAGCCTGTGCATATGCTACAAGGCATTGTTGAACATTTGCAATTCGTTGTACTTGTTCAACTCTAATTATTATTATTATTATAATTATTATTATTATTATTATTATCATTATTATTATTATCATTATTATTATTTTTATTATTATTAAAACTATTGGTTCAGGATGGATTTTGGAAGACGTTGCATTTTTCTCTTTAGAAATCAAGCCATTGAAGAACATCCATTTACAATAAGTGTTTGCCTTTAGCCTGAATATGGCGTTGCAAGCTCTCAAATGAACTTTATTTCTTGTCATAAGTCAGAAATGTTGGTGTTAAATGATAATTGAGATTATTGCCACCTCGCAAACATAACTTAACTTAAGTACCTCTTGATTTAAATAATATAAATGCAATACGAAAGGCGTAAAAACCTTAAGGACAGGTTAATCATTTTTGTTCATAAATTATCTCAGAATTGATATCATGGAATAAATGCTGCGTTAAAACCAGTAATATATTTGAAGAGCTGAGTAAGAAAGACATACACAAATGTTGTGTACCGTACATCAAACTGTAATGAATATTACACATGACAGTTTCAACAAAGTATTGATACTCACTTGGGTCAGTAGTTCTCCGGCAGAAATATAATAATACTGCGAAATCAAAGAGACACAAAAATAAAACTACATGTAAACTGGGTTAATGCTCTTAGTAATAGCAATTTCAGAGTTTGCAATAACCTGAAATATAAAGTTTATAAAATTTGTGCCTTTTAAAACGTTTATTACATAATTCTATTCACCTATGTTATGTTTTTACTGACTTGAGCATATGTGTATGAATATTGCATTTCAATGCGACTGCACCAATTTCGTTTTAGAAGCAAAATATCGAGTAAAATAGGTTTAGGAGACACCCCATTCAATTCATATAACCTATCCAGTAAAATCAGTGGCGGATCCAGGGGCACAGGGGGCACGTGCATGCCCCCCCCCCGAGGGAAACTGGACCCCCATAACCCCCCCCCCCCCCCCCCCCCCCCGGTCATGAAATCCTGGATCCGCCACTGAAAATGTTATCCCAAAGTTCTTTAGATTATTATCGAACAATAGCAAGACATGAATACATAATATATTTATATTATATTGGATGGCTTTATTTCATGGAATACCAGAGAATATTCCACGAGTTAGGGCCAATATTGCACGAATCGAAGATGAGTGCAATATTGGCCCTAACGAGTGGAATATTTCTGGTATTCCATGAAATAAAGCCATCCAATATAATTATTATTATCTATACCCTACAGGAAAATGATTTAGAACTTAATAAAAATCATTTTAACCAACCACATTCAGTTAATAGAGCCCCTCATGATACTTCATTGTGATCACACAAGTTTAACTTAACCTCTTTATGACGTCATGTGCGTATGTGTGTATGCGTTGCATTATTTGCGCGCACGCAAACAGACCAGATAAAATACGGCATAATATTGCACGGCAAGTTTAGTACTGTAGCCTATGGGGAATTCAGCGTTCCGTGCAATATGCTCTCATATTGCACGCGCAAATCAAGCGGACAAAAATATGCGTTTTTAATGCGCCGCTAAAATGCCTCATATAGGTAATAATTACAAATAATGAATCTTTATGAGTGCAATGGACAGAATATTTCATCTTTCACCGAATGAGATATTCTGTCCATTGCACGAATGAAAAAAACATTCATTATTTGTTTTATATGACACCTAAAAATAGCTATCCTTGTGGCTTTTCATTTGACATTTTATGAATTAAGGAACAAGAGTGAAGGGACTTACATTTTGCTGCTGAGCGCGCGGCCGCGGAGGTCCGTCAATGTACTTGATAGTCACATGCGCGCTGCAAAGGCATGTCGTTTTTGCGTATGTAGACGTGTTGATGGTCGAGTGCAATGGACAATTAATATGGATCCAAATTGCACGGTGAATGGATCAAATGTGCACGATTGATGACGTAATTGTTAAATGGGACAAATGATCAACATCAAACAACCAATCAAATGGCAAGGATCTAATTAGGTGTCATATAATACGATATATTATGATATATGATATAATGTAATATAATACAATAATAATATAACTTAATATAATAACTTAGTAATGCTTAGTTCAAATATTAAAGGTTAAAGGCTTACCACCTTCGACAACAACACTTATTACTAGAAGTACTAGTAGTAGTAGGCCTATACCAATAAATGCACGCAGAGTCGACATCTTTTCCATAGTGGTATCAATAAGGACTCGATCACCGTGTAGTTCATTAATGAAATATGTTTGAAGTTACACAGTCAACGGTTGGAACCACGAAACATTTCTCTCTATTTCAGTGGTAATGGGTGAAGGCATAATTACGTCAGCAGAATTCAGATAATTATCACCAATTTAAAACAAGCTTCCATAATACATGACTTCTTGATAATGGTGCTCCACACAAAATATATAGCGCACGCACTTGGCACGATGAAGGATAATACTGGGATTCCCCAGAGGAAGAGGAAGACATCAGTACAGAAAATAGCAACACTGGAGCTCGCTTCTGATTGGTCAGTCATTCCTTGGAGCTTCACATAGTGCCGTACCATAGAACATGTACGGGAAAGGGAACTATTGGTATATCCATGATCCGCCATGTTTTAAACAAAGACCGCGTACGCGTTAGCCTCTAGCCGAGGCCTCTTGCTGCAATCCCCTGTGCTGCATTCCCCTGTAAACGGCTGCCAACGAGAACGGCTGCCAACGAGACTAACAACAACAATTCTTTTTATATTTATTGAAAAACATCTACCGGAGCGGTATATGTAAATATGCGAAAAACCTTTGATTGACACTGTGGTACTCCTACATGTCCTACCCATCTATCCTTCCACTAATCAGTGAGCGGGACAGACTCCTACTACTAAATATTATTATTTTAGATTCACCAGTCAGTGACCAGACTTTTGCCTTCCATATTAAATATTCATGACAAATCGTTTCATCATGGCGGAGACTTGTCGCGAAGAAAGGTTGACTAGAAGCTTTGAATTGCTGCGAAAAAGCTCCGAGCAAAATACCACATTTCAAGGATTTACAAGTTGAAGCCATTACCAGTGCATTGAATGGGAGAGATGTTTTTGTAAATTTTCCCACCGGCTATGGAAAGAGTGCCATATATCAAGCTTTTTCTCCATGTAGCAATTTCCTGCGGACAGGCCCCACCATCCCGCTGCGCTGGGCGCAGTAACCGGGTGCTCACCTCTAATTAAGCCCAAGGAGCAATGTTGTCATGTCTCCCCTTGTTTCCCTCATGAAAAACTAGGTAGGCAATTAGCACTTTCTGACCTCCAATTTCAGCTGATCAATTATTCAGACATTATGCAAAGAGATTTTTAAATTTACTTTTGCATTAAAACAGTAAGAGAATCGCGTATGATCTGCATACAATTTGTGACGTTTCACTATTTTAATACTGCATATTTAATTAGGGGGCTGGTGAGTAGATGCCTCAGCGCTGACGCGCCTAGTAGTCTCGTTGTCTCGTTAGCAACCGTTTACAGGGGAATGCAGCAAGAGGCCTTGGCTAGAGGCTACGTAAGCGTAGGCTTTCCATCGCGTGTCATAACTCTCTCTTTCAACGCGCTCTGCTTTGATAGAGAGGGCGCCACCTTTAAATACTGAAAGGACTGACGTGATGAGAAATAAACTCAAGTGACGTTTTATAAGACCTGTGAATTATGGTATTTCTGAGTCAAAACGTTTAACTATATTAAAAAAAAAATCTCGATCTGTCAATAACTTCCCAGGATTTCAGATTTTACTGCCTATGAAATCTGCTTTCAATGTATTCTCTGTTAGTTGATTTGATCAGGCTCTTAAATAACACTAAAAAGAGAAATTATGAGTTCTTCCTTGGCTTCGAAAAACTTAAGTTCTGACATGTGAAAGTTAATACTGTACTTGACAAACCAACATCAATATGTGCATGTGGACTCATGCCCGTCAGAAGGGGGGGGGGGGGCGACCGCACCCACCGCACCCCCTTTTTTCGGCGCCTTTTTATGTGTGAGGGTAAGGGGGGGGGGGGTACCGTGCGCTTGTTTTTTTCTTTAAAAAAAATATATATTTGCAAATGCCAGGGGGAAATGTATAAAGTAACAATACCATTTTAGTCTCTGTGTTTTTTTTTCTCTTTTAAGTATCACTTGCCTTCTCTTTAACTTACTTCGGTATTTTTCTCTGTCTTCCTTTCTCTATTATACTGTTGTGTTTTGTTTTCTCTCCCTCTCTTTCTGTCCTCTTTTCTCAATTCCATTTTTGTCTTTTATTATCTTCTATCCTTTATTTTTAGAGTACTGAGAGTAACAATAGCATATCCGAAGTAACAACGGTTTCTGACATGATTTTTAGATCGAAATGCCTAGCATGTATACAATCATCACACTGTCCTGCATAACATTCATTTTCTCCACTTGGCATTAATTATATGCAGTCCCACACTATGTATTTATGTGTTTGTACTTTTATAATAAAATAAAATAAACCCAAAAGGAATTTAACTATCCAGCTATACAATGTATGTATTTATGTTTCTGCTTATTATATTCTCATGAATTCCTGTGCTTGGAATGAGCCTGTCATACACTGCAATTAACAGATTCATATCTGTTAATTGCCCCTTTTTCCACTCGAATATACATACAATAAAAACAATGATACATTTGAGGCATTAAAAAATCGAAAATTCACAATATATAAAAGAAACATAAAAATGGACATGAGTGAGGGTTTAATTAAAGATGATGGACATCTTCGTGCTTTCAGCCCTTGAACAAAGCAATAGTAATAAGCAAACAAGATGGCCGGAGAGAGAGAGAGAGGAGAAAGGGGGAAGAGAGAGAAGTTGAGGAGAAGGGGGAAAGAAAGTGGGAGAATGTAAGAGAGAGGGGGGGGGGGGGGGGGGGGGAAGGAGGGAGAGAAAGAAAGGAGTCAGAAGCGGAAGAAAGACAAACAAGGAGAAATTGATAGACTGTTAGGCAGGTAATATAAAAGAGGGAAATGCAAGTAGAGTCGTCAAAGAAGAAAGCAGATAAAGAGCAGTAAGCTACATGGGTGTCGATCCTGGGGGGGGGGGGGGAATGGGGTTTTTATCCCCCCCCCCCAATATTTTTGATAAAATAAACAAGAATTATGACACATTAACTTAAAAGTTATGATTATCATCTGATTATCATCATTACCATCATATTGTTTAATAATTAGAAGTAAGGAAATAAGAAATGCCATAATTACAATGCGAAAATATCAAAGGAAATTTGTTCGCTCGCATTTGGGGTAGATCCATGCATTTCTTTTCATTAAAAACCATTATGGAATGCTCTAAAATGCAAGTTTTGTAGACAGTTTTTGAAAAAAAAAATCCTGCATGGTGTGGGAGGGGGATACCCCCCCCCCACACACACACCCTCTCCCCCCCCCCCCCCCCAGGCTCGGTCGCTTCGCTCAGTGGCGTATCTACGGAGCAGAGCGGCACTGGGAGGGGGCAAAAAAAAAGCAAAGGAGAGAAAAAAAGGGGGAAATGAAGAAAGGTAGATTGTGATATAGGTTTGGGATTCTTATCTACCACCGGTTGACTAAATGGCCAGAAACATACGTAAAGTGTTTAAAATTCCTATACTCGGGCGGGGGTATGCATATATATATATATATGCATGTACATGTACTCTAATTTGTGACTGTTACAGTTACAGTAATCCCACCTCCTTCAAGGGCGGACCCCCTGCCAGACAACGCTACATTAACGTAAACAAGTGAAGAGCCCACTAGCCCAATGAAATGAAGACATTTTTTAGGCCTACTGCATGTATCATGATTACTCATATTCTATATCTGTCTGTGCGTGTGTGGTTGTGTGTGTTCACAATACGTCTTTCTCTTCTTCGTCTTCTCCTCTCCACCCTGTCATGCCTGTTTCTCTCTGTCTGTCAGTCTGTCTGTCTGCATCGTCTGCCTGCATTTTCTGTCTGTTTGTCTATGATTGTCTTTCTCCCAGTTTACCTCTGTCTGTTTGTCTATGATTGTCTTTCTCTCTGTTTACCTCTGTCTGTTTGTCTATGATTGTCTTTCTCTCTGTTTACCTCTGTCTGTTTGTCTATGATTGTCTTTCTCTCTGTTTACCTCTGTCTGTTTGTCTATGATTGTCTTTCTCTCTGTTTACCTCTGTCTGTTTGTCTATATGATTGTCTTTCTCTCTGTTTACCTCTGTCTGTTTGTCTATGATTGTCTATCTCTCTGTTTACCTCTGTCTGTTTGTCTATGATTGTCTTTCTCTCTGTTTACCTCTGTCTGTTTTGTCTATGATTGTCTTTCTCTCTGTTTACCTCTGTCTGTTTGTCTATGATTGTCTTTCTCTCTGTTTACCTCTGTCTGTTTGTTTATGATTGTCTTTCTCTCTGTTTACCTCTGTCTGTTTGTCTATGATTGTCTTTCTCTCTGTTTACCTCTGTCGGTTTGTCTATGATTGTCTTTCTCCAGTTTACCTCTGTCAGTTTGTGTATCTCTGTCTCTCTGTCTTTCTCCTTCTGTCTGTCTGTCTCCTCTGTCTGTCTGTTTGTCCATCTCTGACTGTCTGTCTGTCTACCTTTGTTTGTTTGTGTATCTCTGTCTGTCTGTTTGTTTGTGTATCTCTGTCTGTCTGTTTGTTTTTATGCCTTTGAATTGGCTTTACGTGTCTTTTCTGCACAATACATCTTACGCTGTTCATGTTGATTCATGAACAGTTCATTGATTTTGAAATAATTCCATTATGTACCCATTTAGTATTTTAATGAAAAACTGAAGAATATGTATTATTGTATCACAATTATTATATTCAAATTCAAAACTGCAACGAATTGATTATAAAATAATTCATGTCTTCATCGTTTTTATCAGGAAGTAATTTGGATAAGCCATTTATTTGAAGTGCACACGAGAACCATGAATCATGAATTTTTTAAAACAATTATTATGCCTGATGCAGAACTATAATGATTTACATACTATTGAGTAAACCATGGTACAAAGATGATAGTGAAAGTTTGTATTCAATTTTTCCTGTATTATACTGTACCCTTTTTCAATATTTTTTATTGTAGTATTCATAGTGTAGTTATCATATTTTCCCCTCAGATGATTAAGGACAATTAACCCCAGAATATAAATGCACTTAAGTTCAAAGGTGTAATATATTCTTAATCATTGGCCAGTGTCACTTTGGAAATAAATATATCAGAAAAAAATGTTTAAAGTAGAACTTTACTGATTTTAAATATTGCTTAATACTTATTATTGCATAGATGGCATAAATTTAAACAAGGTTATCCAAATTCAACGCTTGGAAACATTTTGAAGTAATGATTATTATCAATTATAAAAAAGGTAAAATACAGCCCCCGATTTAGCAGCTGAAGAGCTCCTCGAACGCTGTGAGATATGTGACGCCACCCATGGACCAGTCCTGTCTAAGCAGACGATGTCCCATAACATCTTACACATTTTTCAGAGCCTATTTTGTCATCTCCTCTTCACTTATTTCTCTACCTTCACTAGCGTCAGTCTTAATGTTAGTCCGTTGCCTCACTCTTACTTCGGTGTATGGTATTATTTTGATGAAAAATGCAGCGTTAAAAAATAAAGGAATCAGTCACTTGTAACAAAATAAGACGCCATTGTATTTTCAGCTGCTTGCACCGGGGCATGTTCGGCGTTTCAAGAGGCAACGAATACCATCCTGCTATTATTCAGAGGGCTTTTTCAATTTGAAAGTGGGGTTTATTTCATTGATCATTGAGCCTTCTCCTGTGTATTTACAATCAAACGGTTTTAGCTATCAGAATCGTTTCACTTTCCCTTTATTATGGAGTGAAATAAAGTCATGTTTAATACACCAAACTCTTTTATAATTTGATAAATAATTGCATTGCAATTACGTTCATTCATTATAGGACGTCGTCTGCTTAAGCAGGATCGATCCCGAGTGTGACGACATCAAAACATCGCTATATTTCTGGCGAATCCTCGGATATTCCAGATGCTGAGAAGAGCTTTTATTTGTGTTGTTTTTATAATCATCAGATACGCAGTTGACATAAAATTATACGATTGCCATCTGTAAGCTCTCCCAGTTTCTAGTGATACATTAATTGCCATATTTGTGATTTTCTTTGAATATCTACTTTAAATCAAGACAGAAGCACACAGTTTATCTACTAACATTTTACAAGGGGGATGCAATTTTTTGATGATATGGACTTGTATATGAACCATTTTTAAACCGTCCCGCGGTCAGGAAGATATTTTTAATCGTCAAGCTAAATTGCTTCTCTTCATTAAAAATATCCCCATATATGATGGAAATACATAACAGGTGTTAAACATATATTTTGAAATTTGAAATTATGATTTCTTTTTAAATTCTCTGGTTTGCTGAATAGAAATCGATTTCTTGGGCTTGCCTGGCAGAGCAGAACATCATTTATACAACACGCATTCCGGCTATTGAAGTCCTTCATCTCAAAACTGGTGAATGCATAGTTTGTCACTATTGACGCTCGGGAAAGTTATCATCCACAAATTTGAATTAA
>CM046863.1:38229069-38299883 GCA_025617745.1 Heliocidaris erythrogramma
TATTATTAGTAGTAGCAGCAGTAGTGGTAGTAATCGTAGTAGTACAAATTTGACTAGTAGTAAGTAAGTAGTCGTAGTAGAAATATGAGTAGTAGTAGCAGTAATAATAGTAATATAATAGTAGTAGATGTAGTAGCAGTAGTAGTAGTAGTAGTAGATGTAGTAGTAGTAGTAAAGTAGTAGTAGTAGTAGTAGTAGTAGTATGAAAGAAACTAATGTAGTAGTATAGTAGTAGTAGTTAGTAGTAAATAGGAAGTAGTAAATAGTAGTAGTAGTCGTAGTAGAAAAATGTGTAGTAGTAGTAAATTAGTATTAGTAGTAGTAGTAATAGTAGAAACAGAGTAGTAGTTGTAGTAGTAGCAGTAGTAGCATAGTAGTAGTAGTGGTGGTAGTAGTAGTAGTGTAGCAGCAGCAGCAGTAGTAGTAGTAGTATGGTAGTGGTAGTAGTAATTATTTAGTAGTAGCAGCAGTAGTGGTGGTGTAATTGTCCAAGTTGCAATTGTAATTGATAAATTAGCATCATCAGCTGCAGCAGTGCCAGGCCTGTAAAATAAAGAGATACAATAAATCTTACAATCAATAAAATTTGTAACTCTTCAGTACATGGTTTGCCATATACTTACGATTGATATCAGTCGCAAGATTGATTTATCTCTTTATGTTACAGGGCCCAGGAGTTTAAAATTAAGGGCTAGAGAAATATAATTCCTATTCCAGAAAAAATTGTAAAGGAGATGAAGGGGGGGGGGGGGGGGTTCAAGGGAAAACATTTGCTACTGATGCTACAAATTTGTAGTAGATATATAAATGCAGAACATCAGAAAATGGAGTAATATGTTTTGCATTTCGAAATCCATTCTTATCTTTAACCTCGTAGCGCTCGATCTATATACACATTTGTATATACTATTATCTTTATAGTTACTGCACCTGCAAGTAGCGGACGGACAGTGAGCAGCCGCCGCTGTATTTGCCAAAGGAGGGTTTATCCGCCACAAGCAACGTGTACACAAATACTGGTAATATCAGTCATGATGCCGGACACACGTATGAAGCAATAGGACAAAAGGCTATCACGGATGGAACAGACGGTCAAGTAGTTTTAGTTATAAACGACGGGTAGGAGTTATCATTGGTGTTTTAAATGCTGGTCTGAGCTTAACGATGAAAATAACGATAAACTATAAAGTAACGATGACGATTAAAGTGGTCACACAGCTGCCATCTCTTCTCCTGCGACTGATGCCACATTGTATTGCAATTATTGGCTTACAGTGCTTATCGTTCAGGATAGTCCTTACAAAAATGTTCGCAAAGTGATCGTAGTTCGACGATAAAATCGTGAAGGAAAGCCATTAGCATAAATCGTTAAGGAAAGCCATTAGCATAAATCGTTAAGGCCTGAATCATCTACAGCAACGATTCGCAGAGAAACGATTTGTGAAAGATATATCGTTATAGTAATCGTTATCGTTAAACAGTTATCAGTGAGATCTGAACAGGCCTCTCAGTAGTTTGCTCCCAGCAAATTTTTGAAACAATTATACAGACAAATTTTCCATCAGTTCGGGGCACCTTGTGCTTAAAGAAGGTGTTTCCGTTTTATGATTTTTTACTGATTTATTTATCCTAACCAGAAAACGAGGGGCTACGCCTGCACCACTTTATTATGGATATCCCCATGTTAAATGCGGTCCGTCGTCGGTGCCCGTGTGTTTCTATGCTGTCCCGGCGAAGGCAAGTTCGGAGATTTCCGGAATCGCTCGGACAATTTGTAAATAGCCTGCGAGCGCAGAGGCGAGTGCTAAGCTTGCCAGTCCATGCTATGGTCTATGCCTATAGGCACGAAAATAATAGCGGTTTTCGAACGAAATGGAGGTCGAGAGGAGAAACAGTCAGACGAGATTACGTATCCACAGCGCAAATTGTACAATTTGTGGATTGAACACAAAGAAATAAATTTGGACGTGGGCTGCTTGTTTCCTCCAGGGAAAGTTTGAATAAAAAGTTCGTGTTGCATCTGCTTGAACTGCACACCATTTGCAAATCGTACAGTGTACCTCCACGGGCTACCGTCGCCAGCGCCGGGTGCGCCCCGGAGGTGAACCCTGGCGATGGCCTTACACCCACTAATATTCCCTTCCACTCTCTCTTTTATTCTCACTTACGTTCAGTTTCTCTATCTTATCTTTCACTCTCTCTTTCTCTCATGACCTTGATAATTTATCTCTCTTGTTCTCTCTCTCTCTCTCTTTGTCTGCCTCTCGCCCTGTCTCCCTCTCTCCCTCTTCTTTCTCTTCTCTGGCTGATTTTGAGAGAGGGGAATCGATCTTTAAAAACTGGACACTAACTTCGTGAATGGCCATCGTGCAAAGAGTTGACAGAAATTATTTTTAAAATAAGAAATAAAAAGGGGGCCTGATAATAGAATTATAGATTAATCTTAATTTTGTATTGATAAACTTGAGGAGGAAAACTTTACTTGACAGCCCTGATTCTAGCTCGTTCCATTTCTCTTATCTTATCTTTCACTCTCTCTTTCTCTCATGACCTTGATAATTTTTCTCCCTTGTTCTCTCCCTTGTTCTCTCTCTCTCTCTATTTCCCTCCTATTTCTCTTCTCTCCCATCTCACTCCATATGCCTTCCTCAACATACCTTGTACAGTGGAACCTCCTTATAAAGAACAATGGTATTACATACTCGTTACAAGAGAGTATTTTTGCCAGTCCCACTTTTTTGTATTCTATTGTTTTTTAGCCCTGGTATAACAAGGTTTCGATATAAAGAGGGAATTTCCTTGGTTCCAAGAAGTTCATTAATGATGCTCCACTATACAAATATAAAATGAAATAAAAGGAATGTAGATTACAATACTTCAAAACTTCTGACATGTACACACAATCAAGAGTACTTTTTCATGCTGTCTTCATTTACTTCCTTACATGTAACATGCAGTGCCATTGCAAATGGCAAATCACAAGGAAAAGTAGAAAAGGTGTTCCTGTATGTATACTTTTAAGTTTCTTAAAAATAATACATGTATAACTTGTAATAAAACTACCCAAGTGAGAGTAAAAATCAACTGAACTTTGAAACTATATTGTCAACAATAAATAGACATGTTTCAAGGCAAGTTTGTATATCTAAAATACATAAAACTGTAATAAATATATACAAAAATCAGCTCAGTAGTATAAAACTATACTTTCAACAGTATATAGGCATACCATATGAAATAGCAAATGGCATATAAAAAAAGTACCAGAAATGTCCATTGTTGCATAATACATACGTTTCTTAAAAATTACAACTTCTGATAAATATATACAAGTATGAGAAGAAATCAACTTCATATTGCAAAACTATTATTTCAACACTAAATGTGCATGTTTCAAGGCAAGTTTGTGGATCTAGAATACATGTATATCAAACTGTAATAAATATAATACAAAAATCAGCTAAGAAGTGTAAAACTATACTTTCAACAGTTTACATGTAGGCATACTTCATGAAAGGTTTGTGGATCTATGTATAAGCAAATTCTAAAACAAACAGTGTAAACAGATCACAATAAAAGTAAATCTTGGAAGGAAAACAACTTCACTATTTGGTGTGATCACATTATAAAAGGCTACCCAACATTCAACTGAAAATGGCAACGTTCACTGGCAGATTTATTTTGAACATGTATAGTTTTCATGTTGCATTATATTATGGACATTCACACAGGAATATGCTGGCAAGGGTATTTTCATTGAATATTGCAACATTGACATATTGCAGTTTATAATACCATAAATACCTAAATACAATGATTACAGTCAGGAACACAGATAGGTACAAAAGATATGTTATTAAATGTACATCACACACATTCACTTATACGCTGGCAAGTGATATTGTTTGGTTGTAATTACATGCATTGATACAATATATTACAATCGTCCTGATCAACGACTTCTTGTGATCACCAAATGGAAAATTCTTATTGAAGTTTATGTAATTCATGTGCATCTCATTTCACACAATGTACAGCATGTAGCAAACCTGCTAGTTGGACTGCTAGACTGCTGGACTGCTAGTTCAGCTAAAAGCAGCATGACAAATCAGACTAAATATCCACCATAAATAGAAAAACATCACAGAAGACATGCATATTCATGGTCATGGAATGTGTTGAAATACACAGGGGAAAATAGATTAAAATGAAGTTTATACAATGCCATCACGGAAACCCTTTATCAGATAAGATTTTTTGTTTGTTTCAAATGACATGAATATATTTCCCTGATAGCAGAAAGTGGTAAAAATTACGTGATATTTACGTCGTGGTTTTCGTCTTTTTTACGTCCTGTAATTACGTCAATAAGACGACAACTTGCACCAACGCAAGACGTCAAGAGGACGTCTTATTTTGACGTCATCTGTACACTGTAAAAACTGAAGTGCTGTATATAGCACTTTTTGAGGGCATGCATAGGGACTGCACTCAGAGTGCTATTGAATGCACACAGCGTGCTATTTCAGCACTTTCACGGGAGCTGGACCGGTTCCTTAAACTGCTAAACATTCATTAAAAAAAATGATTTGGGCGAGCTTCGAACCAGGGTCCGCTCATCGAGAACTGCTGGCATTACAGCTAGACTAACTCACATTGTACGATTTAGAGCAGATCATGTTGTTACATAGTGAATTTACGACACCACGTAGTTCATGTTATCTACTTGACTCCCATGACTAAACTGGATTGCAAGAAGCATTCGTTAGTCCATCGGTAACGTCAGCGCCTCTCAATCAGCGGAACCTGGTTCGAGGCTCGCGACGGTCACATTTTTTTTTGCTGGTAAATTAGCACACTGCAAGTGCTATAAACAGCATTTCAGGTGCAGTCACTATACATGCACCTAAAAGTAGCACTTTAGTTTTTACAGTGTACAAGACGTAGAGATGACGTCAAAATAAGACGTCCTCTTGACCTCTTGTTAAATGATTACACACAGAAAATGCTTTCTTTGGTACATACATACTACATTTACAATCATCAAGAAAAAGGTGAATATAAACAGAACTATAAAAAACAATTTTTAAAAGAAGGATAACAGTTCTATGTCCAGCAGATCTAAATTTCAACAATAAAAGCAGACATGAAAAAGATCGTGGGGGATAGATAGGCATACCTTATCCGCAGTGTAGCACATGATGGAACAACTCTCCTGTTTCCTGCTCCCAAGTACCCATGGTGAATATTAGGCCTAGTGAATATACGTGAATTGTTTGTAGGCATAATGCCGGTACGATTCATTCAACCTGGAATGTCCTTGGAAATACATTGTTGCTTGCTGCCATGCATGCAGCCAAGACATTGCCATTTAGAAATGCATCAGTGAAGTATAAAAGGTACCCACGACTTTATAATGGTATATCATATTTATATTGACAGACACAGAATGACAATGAACCAGGGTGGAAAGATGGACCTTTTATTGAAACATTTCACTAATTTCGGAAGACAATGCTTTCTCTTGTCAGCGCGCGTTACAGCGCAGAACACAACAAGTCGAAAAATGAAAGTCACCGATCACCCCTGGTGTTTGTGGATGGCACCATCACTGCACAGCGCTATGTGGACGATATCCTGACACCACACCTGGTGCCATTCCTGCAGAACAGCCGAGAACTGCTCATCTTCCAGCATGATAATGCCCGACCTCATGCTGCACGGCTAACCGCTGCATTCCTGAGGGGGTGAGAACATTAACACCATGGAGTGGCCGGCGATGTCCCCTGATCTCAATCCCATTGACCATCTGTGGGATGAGCTTGGGAGGAGCATTGCTGGCAGGGTCAGGACTCGTGCAAAACTGATCCAGACTTTGCAAGATGAATGGAACAGGATTCCACAAGATTTCATTCAAAGACTGATGCGCGTATGCGTCGCAGATGCAATGCCTGTCTGCAAACAAATGGTGGCTACACACACTATTGATCTGTGGCTTTCATTTTTCAACTTGTTGTGTTCTTTTGTAATGCGCGCTGACAAGAGACAGCATTGTCTTCCGAAATTAGTGAAATGTTTCAATAAAAGGTCAATCTTTCCACCCTGGTTCATTGTCATTCTGTGTCTGTCAATATAAATATGATATATCATTATAAAGTCGTGGGTACTTTTTATTGTGGGTCAGTATATAATGGTACGGCGTCAGACAGCGGATTGCAGGATACACATAGCGCAAAACATATTCAGTACACCTTACACATATCACAGCGATCTATGCGGATTTTTGCCGAGGAGAAGGAAATTTCGCTGATCGTCAATATACTTTCGACTAGACCTAGTTTCGTATGCGCAAGAACTATTTTGCAGCATCAGCAAACACAGATTTTTCCCCATTGAACCCGGCGATTGACCGCCTTTAATCAGAAACTTGACTGCCTTATTAATATTAGAATATAATTAGATATTTTTTTAATGTAGCCATACACTTCTGCATTTAAAAGACATAGTTTGATGGCATTCAAAACAAAAACAGAAGACTCAAACACAACCACAAACGCGCAATTAAATGTATAAAAATACATACCAAACGAAATATGTTCGATATCATGAAAAGTTTTGATTTAATATATAAATTCTGCTTCTATGTCTATTATCTATTACCTGTGAAAAAAGCATTGTGTAAAAAACAATAACAATAATTGTACGTATGTATGCTCTTTATGCTATCCATGTTTAATTTCACGAATGTTATGTATTTTAAGTGATTATATATATATATATATATATATATATATATATATATATACACACACACAATGATGTAGACTTTCCATATCATATGTGTAAGAAATATTGTACTGAATTTAATTGAAAAATGTAATGGAAAATTGTATAGCGTTTATAGACACATGGGATTGTATAGTTATGTAAGACTTGATAATTATGAAACTGTCATTCGGAAATAAATGAATTTATTTTGCTGAGATGTTAATTACTCAGGTTGTTTAATTCACATTTCAGGATTGTAGATTTTTTTTTTTTGTAATCATAGCAATCATATATATATATATATATATATCTATAAGTCAATGATGAATAAGACAACCGTTAAGAGATGAAAGAATTCAAATTTTCGCCCATAGGGCTTCATCAGGAATGATATATATATATATTAAACCTGTA
This sequence comes from Heliocidaris erythrogramma, assembly GCA_025617745.1. Taxonomy (NCBI): domain Eukaryota; kingdom Metazoa; phylum Echinodermata; class Echinoidea; order Camarodonta; family Echinometridae; genus Heliocidaris; species Heliocidaris erythrogramma. Next base: position 38,236,252 of record CM046863.1, read on the forward strand.
AATTCATTCATTGAAGGTACACACATTTATAATAATAGTGTTAGATTAGTTTAGAATTACATGTATACTGTTTGTTTATAGACATAATAATTAAGATGTTTCTTCGTACGCAGCCGTCAATTCTTAAACGGGGCATAGGTATTAAAGCGGCTTTGCTTTCTCTTTTACCACTTTTACTGCTTTTTATTCACTAGTCACCTGCTTAATATTCTGAACAAAAATACACAGAGGTGTACTGGTCATGCAATTATGAAAGAAAATGATTGTAATTTGATGGGGAAGGTGGATTAAGTAGTATATAAAAATGACTATATGTTGTTAGGTTTTTGGATCAGCCTCATCGTAGAATATCATCTGACCTTGCTGAAAATAAAAGCAATGCACATAGAAAAGGCACTACACGCAGATGAAAAAAAATCTTTTCAATGGATTTATACGATGACATTCTTCCCCATGTGGCTATAAAAGGAACGAGGAAGCTCACTCTTTTTTTCCCCCTTTTTTCTGTATTTTGCTTTTTTTCCCTTCCTTTTTATTTTTATTTTTTTACTGGAAATAAACTTTCAAAACATTGTTAATACTGTGATGCTTTGTACCTAATTTGTATCGTATGTGATCAGTTACCATATATGGATTGTAAACTCAGCATTCCTTTTTGCTGCAGCATAGGAATGACATCATCAAAAAAATTCGTAATTGACATAATTATGAGGAGGTTTAAACTTAGCCATCATAATTATGTAATAAATGGTTAATATGTTAATTGGAATGTTCTTTGTTTACTTCTTTTATCTTATAAATGAGATATAATGTGACTTTCATTCCTCTCAGATGTTATGAAATGACACATATTCCATATATATTCTTGAAAATAAATTTCATACAAGTAATGAAATTCGGACTGGAATTTTATTTGATATTATGTATCCCAAATGCTAGTCATAAGGACTGCTAGTCCTAAGGACCAGTGGCTCATAAGGACTGCTATTCAAAACGTGTAATTTCCTATACCTGTAGGGTCGCTATTCATAAAGCGAAAAGGGGGTCACTATTCATAAACTCTTAAGGACCATTATTCATAAGGATTACTATTCATAATAGGAGAAGAGGGTTGCTATTCATAATCGAAGAAAATGGTCATTACTAATGAGGACCGCTATTCATAATGAGTCATATGGGTCCCTATACATAAGACAGATAGAGGGTCGCTATCCATAATACAAAATCGGGGTCATTAATAATAAGGGTCGCTACTCATAATCGAAGAAGAGGGTCGCTATTCATAATCGGATTCATAATCGGAGAAGAGGGTCGTTATGCATAAAGGTCAATATTCCTAAGGGTTGCTATTCATAATCGAAGAAGAGGGTCGCTATTCATAATCAGAGAAGAGGGTCGCTATTCATAATCGGAGAAGAGGGTCGCTATTCATAATTGGAGAAGAGGGTCGCTATTCATAATCGGAGAGAAGGATCGCTATTCATAATAGGGAGGAGGGTCGCTATTCATAATCGGAGAAGAGGGTCACTATTCATAATCGGGGAGGAGGGTCGCTATTCATAATCGGAAGAGATGGTCGCTAAATATTCATAATCGAAGAAGAGGGTCGGTATTCATAATCGGAGAAGAGGGTCGCTATTCATAATTGAAGAAGAGGGTCGCTATTCATAATCGGAAAAGAGGATCGCTATTCATAATCAAAGAAGAGGGTCGCTATTCATAATCAAAGAAGAGGATCGCTATTCATAATCGGAGAAGAGGGTCGCTATTCATAATTGAAGAAGTGAGTCGCTATTCATAATCGAAGATGCACTCGTGTTGCCTCACTTTGATTATTGTTCCTCTGTGTGGTCAAATCGATATCAGGAACAAACGTATAAGCTTCAGAAAGTTCAAAAACGAGCTGCTAGAATAATTTCAAGCAAAAGTTATGAGACTCCATCAAGTGAATTAATTAGCAATCTGAAATGGATGCTGATAGAGAAACGATTTGAATTTCAGCGTGTTACTATGTTGTTCAAGTGTACACACAATTTGGCACCATCCTATTCACAAGGAAGTTTAGTTAAAGTAAGTGACATTCATCAGTATGATACGAGGCAGGCAGATGAAGGTTTACTTTCTGTGCCAAAGTATAAAACAGAATGCTTTAAACATAGCCCCCTCGTATCTTCAATTATAGCATGGAATCAGTTGGGCAGATCACTAAAAATGGCAAGCTCTGTGAACACATTTAAATATATGTTCAAAAGATCTTGCAATATCTGTTCGCAATAAGAATGGCAAGCGGAATTTTATTCAGTTTCTACCTGAAGTTTTACTCTCATTCCTTATCGCATTTCTACGCATTCTCTTGTGAAAACAAAGGATTGGTTTGATTCGTTTACATAACAGCATGGTAAATGAGTCCCTTGATGCTATTTTATAATTGTCTTCATCAGAAATATGTCATGTTTTGTTGCCCTGATTTGCAAAATATGTTTGATGGTTTGCTTCTTTGCCCAAAAATGTACGATGACATAATGCTTTTCAAAATGTATGAATGATTTCATATCATTTATAATCAATAATAGATAATGTGTATTTTATTGTTTCATAAGAGACACTGTACATTCGATTGCTATACTATATTACATGCAATCATTGTGTAATCTTTGAATAAGTATACTACCCTATAATATGTTTTGTAAATATGTATATAACAATTCTGTTTCTATACTGAGCTAAAGTAGGCCTAGTCTTTATACTTCTTGTATGTACTTTCAAAACTATACAATGCCATTTCAAAATAACTCATATATAAATGGTTATTTTTCAACAGATTTTAGAAAATATCACCGTCTATACATTAGGAATTAAGATGATAGGAATGTGCAACAATTTCAACATTTTCGTAAAACCAATGTTGATTACGAGGATACCATATTCTTTGTATTTACATGTTTATATATATATATATATATTTATGTATGTTTTTTTCATGTATTTTCATGATTTTGTTGGCTATTATTGTTACTTACTATTGCTATCAGGGCCTCATGGAGGACCACCAATATTGTTGACAATGAGTGACCCTGTATAAATATCAGAAATAAATAAATAAATAAATAAATGTCGGACTATCAGCAGACTCACAAGGAGGTGGAGAGGTTGGGTGTTTGGGAGAATCATGCCCGGTAGGGCTGAGTGTCCCGACAGGAGTACTTGGTGTTGATTCAGCCTCGGGTGCTTTTTCTGCCTGCTTGGCAAGTTGCTTCCTTTTCTTCGATTTCTTTGGAGCCATATTGAAAACTGCAAGAACTTTTCTTAAGATGTTCACTGTTCCACGTATTTGGTGAAGTTTGGGTAAGCCGAAATACGTCACGTGACTGCCGCAGCACGCTATGCACACGTTGGACATTCGCTGGACATTCGTTTCGTACGCTCAGCATCCGTTGGATGGACGCTACGCATGCGCTTTCATTCGTTACTTTGTACGCTAGTAATACGGTTAGCATACGCTCCTCATTCGTTAGGCGTACGTCTGATACGTTCACTACTTCGCTGAGAACCAGATGTTGCTTGAGAATTCGAGCGTATTCGAGCGTATCTCGACTTTTTCCGAATTTCGAGAAAAAATGGTGTACGCTACGCATACGCTAGCTCTATACGCTCTAATGTGACGGGGCCTTTAGCTAGGCCTATAGCAGCTTCGCGTACGTGCTCCATGCATCGTGTTGGCTTGATCGAGCTCCCTGCAGTCCACGCCCATGCGTAGTACATGAACTAGGCCTTTTTGTAGCTCGATCAGCTCATGAATATTCATGATGCGTATTCCTTTGAACCAATTAGGAGGCAGGATCTTACTCTAATAGGTTTGGGGGAAAAATTTCGCCCCCGGGTTTGACCGAAAGGGTGCGTTGAGACGTTGAGACGTTGATGACAGACCTGCATTTCTGTGCCCCCCCCCTTTTTTTTTTTACAAAATCCTGGATCCGCCCCTGATAATGATAAATAACAATATTTAGAAAAAGTCAACGCACCCTTTCGGCAAAACCGGGGGTGCGTTGGACGAATGGTGGCGTTCGCGTCAACGCGACGTTAGAGTACCTTTATATAGAAGAGTAGCGACATGGACGTCTGACTTTTCTGGACACAAAATGGCGTTCGAATTCTTTCTATTGAGAACACCCAGGTGCTCATCGGAATTGAATAGAAATGTTACGTGATAGTGGACACAAAATGGCGTTCAAATCACAGGTTGTCGTTACTCTTCTATATAAAGGTACTCTACGCGACGCGACGCTACCCACCCTTTCGGACTAAGCCGTGTGATGGAACCTAATGTTATAATGAAAGCATTTGCTTGACATTTTGCTTGTTTCATAGAGACGGACCACTGCCTTTAGACAATGCATCGTGTGTACATACTAACGCTGAATCATTACGTTTTGTTTGTTTTTTAAACCGTTTAACCGTTTCTAAAAAGCTGTACGGTTTTTGATGCTCTCTGGGGCATTTTAGCATTAGTTTGCCAGAAATTTCATCACAATCGCTGACCGCTGAGCTGACGAGCAAAAAAAACACCACAAAAAAAAAAAAAAAAAAAAAAAAAAAAATCGCAATTTCCCCCTGTGACGCCATGTCTGTGATTAATAAGCAGGAGTTACAACAGAGCATTGACTATTCAAAAGGCGGCAATATGCCCTAATGCTACGCCAGGTTTGAAATTCAGACCCCTATTATTTTTTATTGCCATTTCCCAGCAGATATAATCAGGTAGTGGGCAAACCACCTGATTTTTGTGCAATGTATACATAAATGTTTGGGCTAAACATCCCAGCCCCAACCCAAAGGAAACTTACCCTAATCGCATGTAGGGTAGTGGTATGATTATGTACCTGACTGAATGAACTTTCCATTCACAAACAAAATAATTCATCAATAAGTAAGCTAATGACTAATTTGAGACACCCCCCCCCCCCCCCCCCCCCGTCCTTTGGCACCGCCCCATTATATGAGTACAACGCCGTGAATCTCAAAGGAAACTTGTCGTGATCATGTGGGGTAGTGGTATGATTATGTACCTGAATGAATTTTCCATTCACAAACAAAATAATTCATAACTAAACTAATTATTGATTTGCCCCCCCCCCCCCCCATCCCCTCGCTACTTCCTTTGGCATCGGCCCAATATATGAGTACAACGTTGTGAATCCCTAAGTAGTTATCACAGATTTTGGACATCTGAAAGTGTTTGTACAACCCACAGAGTGTCATAAGAAACATCACTTTTTCAGAGCGACGCTCACTAAAATTCACTGCATCAAAATTAATCACATTAAGACACAGATAAGGCATATCCGAAAAAATTACAAGGCTGCTTTTGCCCGAATAAAAAGAGGAAGATAAATTATGATGAAATCGCATTATCGCGCAATGTCACTTTTCAAAAATCACAGCAACTGCTTGCTGAAAAATTCCACGAAAGGCCCCGGCCGCTTATTCAGAACATTCAAGAGCTATTAATTCAATTTCAAAGGCGGGCTAAGAAGCTATTTTCTAAACCGAAATCCGTGCCCAGGAGCCGAGCAGTTTCTGTATATTTGGAAAATTACCTCTTTTCTGATGTGCTTGATAATCTATGCCCAATTATGATGCATTTTAATGCTTTGGTGTGTGTCGCTCTGAAGAAGTGATACGTTTCTTTTGCCACTCAGTGTGCATAACATTAGGTTATAGTTATATAAAATGAAAATCTTGTTACATATTTGTTCCTTAATTTCTAAAATAAAAAGGACTGTAGATCTAAAGCTTTCACAGTATTTCTCTTAGCTCACTAGCGAGGCATGTGCAGAAAACATGCCATAGATATCAATGATCATCTGGCGTGCTTGCGAATGTGTCGTTCTAACTTTAATCATAGATCATGTTTTCTAGTTCCATCTTCCTTGGATGCATTACGCTGAATCTGGTAACCACCTGATCCAGGTAGTGACAATTTAGTCATAATGGATGTGGAGCAGAGCAAAGGACGACAGCCTGTTGTACCCCATTGTTGTTCGGGTATATTGGTGCAGGCGCCTCAACACACTTGCGGACCGTTCACACTCGGCGCTCGTCACGTTAAAGGGATACGCCACCAGGCGGCCGTGGGGAAAGTCAGGATTGCGTAAGCCCCATTCACTCGTACACAAAGTTTATGCGTCAAACGCGTCCGTTGGACTAAGTGGGATTACATTTCGACTGCACGAAGCCGACCGAATCTCGGGCGAGAGCTCGAGCTCAGGCGGAGCAGACTACATGTACGAAGCGAGCTCCTAGCATTGTGCACAATACACGAAATTAATAATGTTAAAGTAGCACATAACTGCACTTTCGGTTGGTTTCACAACTTCGCCACTCTTCAAACTATTCTCAGTTTCGTAGAGTCATTTTCGCGAGAACTCTTACCAAACTAATGTAGGAATAAAATCATACACAATTGTTTTGAGACTTCCTGAACAATGACTTTCATTATAATATTAGTTAACTAAAATTTAAAAAAAAAAGTATTTTGGTACTTTCAGACAATAACAATATCCATTGAAATCCTTTGAACCTGTTTGTATCTAAAATACGTCTTTTCAGTAATTTTGGTTTCACTCCATTTTTAAATGGAGTGAAACGGTCATGTTTAAAGGGGAATCAACCTTAAAATATAAATGTGCTGATATTCATAGATGTAATCTATTCCTTCTTGTTGTCCTACTTAGTTTTGCATTATAATATACGAGATGGGTATAAATCAAGATTTTCTCTGCAAAATTTATCGTCTGCTAGCGATACCTGGGGGCTGCCATTTTCTTGACGTGTACATAAATATATGCAAAATTGTCTTTCTTCCTGATACAAAATCCCATTTGAGATTTATAATATTTAACAGATATATACATATATTCTAAAAATATGTTTCTTTGAAAATTACTATTTTACTATCAGTCAGACCCAACTTCGGAAAACCGAGCACAGGTATATACTCCGAAAACGGCGTATGAATATAGAGCCCTCATCGTTCAGTGCGAGGCAGTGTGTACAAAAGGCATGGGGAAAATCTTGCAAAGTCAACCTGCCAACGATATATATATTCTTTAAAATAATGCTGCGTGTCAATTGCCTTCAAAATCCGTGAATGATTCACCATATGAAATGACTTTCAAATGACAAACATTTGAAATAAATATATCCGCAGCATTATTTTTGAAAATTATATTATCAACAGCAGGTCGACATTGCAGGATTTTTCCCATGCCTTTTGTACACACTGTCCCACACTGAACGATGAGGGCTCCATATTCATCCTGCTCTATACGCCGTTTTCGGAGTATAAACCTGTGCTCGGTTTTCCGAAGTTGGGTCTGACTGACTATAGGTTTTCCCGTCCAATTTCCCACTGAGTGCATACAAGAGTATAAATAATAATAATAATAATAAATAATATTCCGCTTTTATATAGCGCCTAATACATGGTTGTGTTTCTAAGCGCTTTAAATAGTTCATTCAATTTCGTTATTGGTCATTCAATAATTCAAACTAGTCATTCAAAATCGCCATAGGGCAGCCAAATATTCGTAATGGGCAGTCAGATTCGCCATAGAGCAAGCAAAAGTGTAAAAATATCATTCAAATTCGGCATAGTGCATTCAAATTAGCACGGACGAACAAGGTGACTGAAGATTGAGCATTCAATTTCGCCATAGGGTATTCGTATTCCAGACTAATGCATCCAATTTAGCTCTGTATTCACATGATTTGTAAACATTAATATATATAAGAATAATTATAATTATGTACATTGTTTGTTAAACATTTAAAGATTCAATTCTTTAGGAATGTCCTCTGACTTCTTTCAACTCATATTTTGTTTGTCGAGTTTCTGCATTATTTATGTTTGAAAGGTCTGTTTGCGCAACATTTAACACTCTATTGTTAACGTTCTATTTTCTATCTGCGAGATCTTTTCCAAACATTCTTTGCGCGTTCTCCCAGCGTTACATGGCCCGCTGTCTGGCCCGTGAAATCATCAATGGCTGAAAAATAGACTGAGTTTTGAGCTTTGAACTTTAACATTTTGATGAAAAGATTCTTTTACATGATGAAAGTCTTAATATGAGATAAAAACAGAAAAAGTAAATATGTTAACCATATGAAAGAAGAAAATCATGATATCGTACACATCCTATGATTTATGTCTCTAATCAATGCATGTAATTGATGAGATGATGCAAAATAACACAAGACAGTACACATTATGAAAGAAAATGTACAAAGATAAAAAGGCATATGAAATAACATATAAACATACAAAATTTGCTTAAATTTACCAACTAGCCCAATAAGGAGCACGACAGTAAGCTGATACATTTGCTTTTGTCCGCTCCTTGGGCCATGTGATGAATATGAAAAGAATGAACCCCCCCCCCCCCCCTCCCCAACTTAAAACAAGAGTAAGCTCATGAAGTGGAAAATGTGTAAACATGAAAAAGCAAGTGGAAAAAAAAAATACATGTGCTAAATTGGATGCACAAATTGTATAACTGGATGCCCAATGGCGAAATTGAATGCTCTAACTTAGCTCGAGGGGGTTTCACGGGCGAACTTGGTTGCACTATGTATGAATTTGTATGACAATTGGCGAATATGATTGCCCTAAAGCGAATACGAATGGCAATTGACCATCTTGGCTGCACTATAGCGAATTTGAATGGCGATTGGTGGTGTTGGCTGCCCTATCCGCGAAACTGAATGACCTATTTACTTTTTGTCATGCACTATGAACAAAACTGAATGGCTTATCTTTAGTGTTGCATGCACTAAGTGCGAAATCGGACGGGAAAACCTATATTAAATAGTAATCTATTTTCTTGATACTATGACGTACGCGACGGAGCAAATTAATTCAAATTTGTGGATGATAACTTTCCCGAGCGTCAATAGTGACGAACTATGCATTCACCTGTTTTGAAATGAAGGACTTCAAGAGTCAGAATGCGTGTTGTATAAATGATGTTCTGCTCTGCCAGGCAAGCCCAAGAAATCGATTTCTATTCAGCAAAACCAGAGAATTTAAAAAGAAATCTATAAATTTCAAATTTCAGAATGTATGTTTACACCTGTTATGTATTTTCCATCATATATGGGGATATTTTTAATGAAGAGAAGCAATTTACCTTGAGGATTAAAAATATCTTCCTGACCGGAACGGTTTAAAATGGTTCATATACAAGTCCATATCATCAAAAAATTGCATCCCCCTTGTAAAATGTTAGCAGATGACACTGTGTGCTTTCTGTCTTGATTTAAACATTTTTCTGATATTTTATTTCTAAAGTGATACTGGCCAATGATTAAGAATATAAATAATTTCTTGGTACTACAAAATTTCAATATGGCACGAAAAAGAGACATGATAACGAAGCTTTTCGACCTGCACTCATCAGATACCTTACCCTGGAGGGGTAAGGTATCTGACAAATACGCAAGTCAGATCAAACACGCAGTGTCACGTTGCTATTACGCGGTTTCGACACGCATTGTGTTTTCTACACACAGGATGCTACCGTCAACTATCAAGGATGTTCTACCCACCCCCCACTTGAGTAATGTTATTTACCAATTTCAGTGCCGGTGCGATGCCAGGTACGTGGGCCGTACTTCTCAGCGGTTGGCTGATCGCATTAAACAACACATCCCCTCGACTATTCGGAACCGTACAACCAATCAGCGCACGCAGCCCGTCCGTGCCTGCAAATCTGAAATGCACGCTAACAGACCAAAGATAGCCAAATGCGATTCAGCGATTGGTCTCCACTTGCTGAACAATCTAGCTTGCGCACAAAGCTATGCCGACGACATCGCATGAACCTCTTCTGTGCAGACAAAAGGAGTTCGCTTTGCGATTGTTCTGAAATTACGGCGTCTAGGTTGCGTCCGGGTTTACCGAGTATAATATAGTTGATTTCAAGTAATTTGTTATATACCTGCGTGATAACCTGATGAGTGCAGGTCGAAAAGCTTCGTTATCATGTCTTTTTTTTTGTGCCATATTGAGATTAAGAATATATTACACCTTTGAACTTAAGTGCATTTATATTCTGGGGTTAATTGTCCTAAATCATCTGAGGGGAAAATATGATAACTACAATATGAATACTACAATAAAAAATATTGAAAAAGGGTACAGTATAATACAGGAAAAATTGAATACAAACATTCACTATCATCTTTGTACCATGGTTTACTCAATAGTATGTAAATCATTATAGTTCTGCATCAGGCATAATAATTGTTTTAAAAAAATCACTACATATTCATGGTTCTCGTGGGCACTTCAAATAATTGGCTTATCCAAATTACTTCTGATTGTATCAATAAAATCAACATTAATATTTCAACAGGTTTTGGACCTTTAATAATTGTGATACAGCCACTGTGTTTAACTTTACCCAACAATATGAAAGGCTTATACGGACAGTTAAATGGGGTTATCCCTATTGCTGTTTATATTGTAATACAAGTCATGTACTCCTCTTGAGATTTATTAGTTTCGTCACAAGTGGAAAGTGAAAATAAATAGCTCTTATACCAGCAACTTTTAGTGGGAAATAAGATACAACCGCCTGCGCTGTTTGTATTTGAAGACAATGCTTAACCGCCAGTGATGCATGTATAAATGTTAAATTACTTCCTAATGAAAACGATGAAGATATGAATTATTTTATAATCAATTCGTTGCAGTTTTGAACTTGAATATAATAATTGTGATACAATAATACATTTTTCTTCAGTTTTTCATTTAAATACTAAATGGGTACATAATGGAATTATTTCAAAATCAATGAACTCTTAAACGGGATTCGTTAACTCATGAATCAACATATACCTCATGATAGTAAGATAATACATTACATAAATTAAGAGAATGTGAACAGCGTAAGATGTAGTGTGCAGAAAAGACACGTAAAGCCAATTCAAACTGAAAGGCAGACAAACAAACAGACAGACAGAGATACACAAACAAACAAAGGTAGACAGACAGACAGAGGCAGACAGACAGAGATGGACAAACAGACAGACAGAGGGAGACAGACAGACAGAAGGAGAAAGACAGAGAGACAGAGATACACAAACTGACAGAGGTAAACAGAGAGAAAGACAATCATAGACAAACAGACAGAGGTAAACAGAGAGATAGACAATCATAGACAAACAGACAGAGGTAAACAGAGAGATAGACAATCATAGACAAACAGACAGAGGTAAACAGAGAGATAGACAATCATAGACAAACAGACAGAGGTAAATAGAGAGATAGACAATCATATACAAACAGACAGAAAAATGCAGGCAGACAATGCAGACAGACAGACTGACAGACAGAGAGAAACAGGCATGACAGGGTGGAGAGGAGAAGACGAAGAAGAGAAAGACGTATATTGTGAACACACACATACACACACGGACAGACAGACATAGAATATGAGTAATCATGATACATGCAGTAGGCCTAAAAAATGTCTACCATTCCATTGGGCAAGTGGGCTCTTCACTTGTTTACGTTAATGTAGCGTTGTCTGGCAGGGGGTCCGCCCTTGAAGGAGGTGAGATTACTTCGTCAATAACGGTAACAGTCACAAATTAGAGTAGATGTACATGCATATATATATATATATATATATATATATATATATATATATATATGCATACCCCGGCCCGAGTATAGGGAATTTAAACAATTAAGGTATGTTTCTGGCCATTTAGTCGACCGGTGGTAGATAAGAATCCCAAATGCCTATATCACAATCTACCTTTCTTCATTTCCCCCTTTTTTCTCTCCTTTGCTTTTTTGTGCCCCCTCCCAGTGCCGCTCTGCTCCCTAGATACGCCACTGAGCGAAGCGACCGAGCCTGGGGGGGGGGGGGGGGGGGGGGGGGGGGGGAGGGTGTGTGTGTGGGGGGGGGTATCCCCCTCCCACACCATGCAGGATTTTTTTCAAAAATTTGTCTACAAAACTTGCATATTTTTTTTCCCACACCATGCAGGATTTTTTTTCAAAAATTTGTCTACAAAACTTGCATTTTAGAGCATCCCATTATGGTTTTTAATGAAAAGAAATGCATGGATCTACGCCAAATGCGAGCGAACAAATTTTCTTTGATATTTTCGCATTATAATCATGGCATTTCTTATTTCCTTACTTATAATTATTAAACAATATGATGCTATTGAAAGATCAATAATGAGTTTGGATAATCATAAGTTTTAAGTTAATGTATCATAATTCTTGTTTATTTTATCTAAAATATTGGGGGATGATAATACAGGCCACCCCCACCTCAATTTTTTTTTTTTTTTTTGGGGGGGGGGATAAATAACCCCATCCCCCCCCCCCCGGGATCGACACCCATGTAGCTTACTGCTCTTTATCTGCTTTCTTCTTTGACGACTCTATTTGCATTTCCCTCTTTTATATTACCTGCCTAACAGTCTATCAATTTCTCCTTGTTTGTCTTTCTTCCGCTTCTGACTCCTTTCTTTTCTCTCCCTCCTCCCCCTCTCTCTCTCTTACATTCTCCCACTCTTTCCCCCTTCTCCTCAACTTCTCTCTCTTCCCCCTTTTCCCCTCTCTCTCTCTCTCTCCGGCCACCTTGTTTGTTTATTACTATTGCTTTGTTCAAGGGTTGAAAGCACGAAGATGTCCATCATCTTTAATTAAACCCTCACTTCTTTGAATTTTCGATTTTTTATTGCCTCTAATGTATCATTGTTTTTATTGTATGTATATTCGAGTGGAAATAAACTTTGAATTGAATTGAATTTTTTTTTTTAAAGGGGCAATATGATGTCATGTCTGTTAATTGCAGTGTATTCATTCCAAGCACAGGAATTCATGAGAATATAATAAGCAGAGACATAAATGCATACATTGTATAGCTGGATAGATAAATTCCTTTTGGGTTTATTTTATTTTATTATAAAAGTACAAACACATAAATACATAGTGTGGGACTGCATATAATTAATGCCAAGTGGCGAAAATGAATGTTATGCAGGACAGTTATATTGGTGTGATGATTGTATACATGCTAGGCATTTCGATCTAAAAATCATGTCAGAAACCGTTGTTACTTCGGATGTGCTATTGTTACCCTCAGTACTCTAAAAATAAAGGATACAAGATAATAAAAGACAAAAATGGAATTGAGAAAAGAGGACAGAAAGAGAGAGAGAGAAAAAAAGCACAACAGTATAATAGAGAAAGGAAGACAGAGAAAAATACCGAGGTAAGTTAAAGAGAAGGCAAGGGATACTTAAAAGAGAAACAAAAAACACAGAGACTAAAATGGTATTGTTACTTTATACATTTCCCCCTGGCATTTGCAAATATATTTTTTTTTTTAGAAAAAAACAAGCGCACGGTACCCCCCCCCCCCACTTACCCTCACACGTAAAAAGGCGCCGAAAGGGGGGGGGGGGGTGCGGTGGGTGCGGTCGCCCCCCCCCCCCCTTTATGACGGGCATGAGTCCACATGCACATATTGATGTTGGTTTGTCAAGTACACTATTAACTTTCACATGTCAGAACTTAAGTTTTTCGAAGCCAAGGAAGAACTCATAATTTTTCTTTTTAGTGTTATTTAAGAGCCTGATCAAATCAACTAACAGAGAATGCATTGAAAGCAGATTTCATAGGCAGTAAAATCTGGAATCCTGGGAAGTTATTGACAGATTGAGATTTTTTTTTTAAATACGGTTAAACGTTTTGACCCAGTAATACCATAATTGACAGGTCTTATAAAACGTCACTTGAGTTTATTTCTCATCACGTCAGTCCTTTCAGTATTTAAAGGTGGCGCCCTCTCTATCAAAGCAGAGCGCGTTGAAAGAGAGAGTTATGACCATTGACCTCTACCACCTGGACGGATCGTCGCCTATTCCCGCGCGTGCGAGCATTTGAAGTGGGCGCGGCCATGTTACTCTTCCGAGAGCGATGTGGTTTATTACACGTTACGCACTGAACATCTGTACTTGTCTGAGCTTTTTGACCATGGGCGTCCGCATGGGCGTCCGCATGATTGTACACAAATCTGTATTCCAGCTTTCTCGCGCGTTGATTTTTCAGAAGTGCAACATGGCGGACCACGACTTTACTTCTCTGAGCCAATGAAACGTCCAGGTGGTAGAGGTCAGTGGTTATGACACGCGATGGAAAGCCTACGCTTACGTAGCCTGTAGCCGAGGCCTCTTGCTGCATTCCCCTGTAAACGGCTGCCAACAAGAACGGCTGCAAACGAGACATCGAGACTACGAGGCGCTCACCAGCCCCCTAATTAAATATGCAGTATTAAAATAAGGTAGTGAAACGTCACAAATTGTATGCAGATTATACACGATTCTCTAAGTGTTTTAAAGCAAAAGTAAATTTAAGAAAAATAATGTCTGAATAATTGATCAGCAGAAATTGGAGGTCAGAAAGTGCTAATTGCCCACCTAGTTTTACATGAGGGAAACAAGTGGAGACATGACAACATTGCTCCTTGGGCTTAATTAGCGGTGAGCACCCGGATACTGCGCCCAGCGCAGCGGGGCTTGTTTCGTCCGAGATGATGGGCCTGTCCGCAGGAAATTGGTACATGAAAGCTTGATATATGGCACTCTTTCCATAGCCGGTGAGAAGATTTACAAAAACGTCTCTCCCATTCAATGCACTGATAATGGCTTCAACTTGTAAATCCTTGAAATGTGGTATTTTGCTCGGAGCTTTTTCGCAGCAATTCAAAGCTTCTAGTCAACCTTTCTTCGCGACAAGTCTCCGCCATGATGAAACGATGTGTCATGAATATTTAATATGGAAGGCAAAAGTCTGGTCACTGACGGGTGAATCTAAAATAATAATATTTAGTAGTAGGAGTCTGTCCCGCTCACTGATTAGTGGAAGGATAGATGGGTAGGAGTACCACAGTGTCAATCAAAAGTTTTTCACATATTTACATGTACCGCTCCGGTAGATGTTTTTCAATAAATATAAAAAGAATTCTTGTTATTAGTCTCGTTGGCAGCCATTCTCGTTGGCATCCGTTTACAGGGGAATGCAGCACAGGGGATTGCAGCAAGAGGCTACGCGGTCTTTGTTTAAAACATGGCGGGTCATGGATATACCGATAGTTCCCTTTCCCGTATATTTTCTATGGTACGGCACTATGTGAAGCTCCAAGGAATGACTGACCAATCAGAAGCGAGCTCCAGTGTCGCTACTTTCTGTACTGATGTCTTCCTCTTTATCAAAGGCTCTGTGGAAATGGGGAATCCCCAGTATTGTCCTTCATCGTGCGCCATATATTTTGTGTGGAGCACCATTATCAAGAAGTCATGTATTATGGAAGCTTGTTTTGAATTGGTGATAATTATCTGAATTCTGCTGACGTAATTATGCCTTCACCCATTACCATTGCACTGAACTAGAGAGAAACGTGGTTCCAACCGTTGACTGTGTAACTTCATACATATTTCATTAATGAACTACACAGTGATCGAGTCCTTATTGATGCCACTGTGGAAAAGATGTCGACCTCGCGTGCATTTATTGGTATAGGCCTACTACTACTAGGACTAGTAATCATTGTTGCTGTCGTAAGTGGTAAGCCTTTAACCTTTAATATTTGAACTAAGCATTACTATGTTAATATATTAAGTTATATTATTATTGTATTATATTACATTATATCATATATCATAATATATCGTATTATATGACACCTAATTAGATCCTTGCCATTTGATTGGTTGTTTGATGTTGATCATTTGTCCCATTTAACAATTACGTCATCAATCGTGCAAATTTGATCCATTCACCGTGCAATTTTGGATCCATATTAATTGTCCATTGCACTCGCGACCATCAACACGTCTACATACGCAAAAACGACATGCCTTTGCAGCGCGCATGCAACTATCAAGTACATTGCCGCGCGCTCAGCAACAAAATGTAAGTCCCTTCACTCTTGTTCCTTAATTCATAAAATGTTAAATGAGAAGCCAGAAGGATAGCTATTTTTAGGTGTCATATAAAACAAATAATGAATGTTTTTTCATTCGTGCAATAGACAGAATATTTCATTCGTGAAAGAAAAAATATTCTGTCCATTGCACTCATAAAGATTCATTATTTGTAATTATTACCTATATGAGGCATTTTAGCGGCGCATTAAAAACGCATATTTTTGTCCGCTTGATTTGCGCGTGCAATATGAGAGCATATTGCACGGAACGCTGAATTCCCCATAGGCTACAGTACTAAACTTGCCGTGAAATATACTGCCGTATTTTGTCTGGTCTGTTTGCGTGCGCGCAAATAATGCAACGCATACACACATACGCACATGACGTCATAAAGAGGTTAAGTTAAACTTGTGTGATCACAATGAAGTATCATGAGGGGCTCTATTAACTGAATGTGGTTGGTTAAAATGATTTTTATTAAGTTCTAAATCATTTTCATGTAGGGTATAGATAATAATAATTATATTGGATGGCTTCATGGAATACCAGAAATATTCCACTCGTTAGGGTCATTATTCTCTGGTATTCCATTCAGAGCCATCCAATATAATATAAATATATTATGTTTTCATGTCTTGCTATTGTTCGATAATAATCTAAAGAACTTTGGGATAACATTTTCAGTGGCGGATCCAGGATTTCATGACCGGGGGGGGGGGGGGGGGAGTAGACCGGTATTTTTTTGGTCTCGCAAGCTTCTCGAAAATTCGCTCGATGGGGGGGGGGGGGGGTTATGGGGGTTCAGTTTCCCTCCAAAATTCCCTGCCGGGGGGGGGGGGGGGGGGGCGTGCACCCTGGATCCGCCATTGATTTTAATGGATAGGTTATATGAATTGAATGGGGTATCTCCTAAACCGATTTTACTCGATATTTTGCATCTAAAACGAAATTGCTGTAGTCGCATTGAAATGCAATATTCATACACATAAGCTCAAGTCAGTAAAAACATAAAATAGGTGAATAGAATTATGTAATAAACGTTTTAAAAGGCAAAAATTTTATAAACTTTATATTTCAGATTATTGCAAAATCTGAAATTGGTATTACTAAAAAGCATTAACCCAATATTCATGTAGTTTTATTTTTGTGTCTCTTTGATTTCGCAGTGTATTATCATTTATGCCGGAGAACTACTGACCCAAGTGAGTATCAATACTTTGTTGAAACTGTCATGTGTAATATTCATTACAGTTTGATGTACGGTACACAACATTTGTGTATGTCTTTCTAATTCAGCTTTTCAAATATATTACTGGTTTTAACGCAGCATTTATTCCATGATATCAATTCTGAGACAATTTATGAACAAAAATGATTAAACTGTCCTTAAGGTTTTTACGCCTTTCATACTGCATTTATATCTGCATTTGAGTATTTAAATCAAGAGGTACTTCAGTTACGTTATGTTTATGAGGTGGCAATAATCTCAATTATCATTTAACACCAACATTTCTGACTTATGACAAGAAATAAAGTTCATTTGAGAGCTTGCAACGCCATATTCAGGCTAAAGGCAAACACTTATTCTAAATGGATGTTCTTCAATGGGCTTGATTTCTAAAGAGAAAAATGCAACGTCTTCCAAAATCCATCCTGAACCAATAGTTTTAATAATAATAATAATAATAATAATAATAATAATAATAATAATGATAATAATTATAATTATAATAATAATAATAATTAGAGTTGAACAACTACAACCAATTCCAAATGTTCAACAATGCCTTGTAGCATATGCATAGGCCAGTTCGTAATTAGTTCAAATCGACCCTGAAAGGACCCGAATTTGTACGCGCACGCGCATTTGTTTTTTAGTGGACGCGGTACTTGTTTAAAAGGTAAAATCATACTTGTGTGTGCTTCGTGATGTGTACAACTGTACAAAATTATAGCTTATAAAGGTCAATTGTACTTACTCGGTACAAATGACCTTTATTTGCACATATGGGCAAATTGTACGAACTGGCTTATTCCAGTCCATTTAAGGCTTTTTGTCTGTTTGCGTGCGCATGTGAGTACGTACGCGTTCAATTTTCTTACATTACATAGGATTAATTAAAAAACAGTAAGTGATTAGTCATTTTCATGTTGTAAAAGACACTTAAGGTCATTGACACGGGCGCACGCGCGGAAATTTTGTAAATGTTTGAAATGGTCTGAGAAATGGCTAAAACTGATCCTAGACCATTTTTTGAACAATTTCAGATTTTACGAGCGTGCAACTTTACCGACCTGAGCGTACGCGCACGCACCATATGTTCAATCAATTTCTCTTTTGATTAACTTGCATCATCCCAAATATGATTATGTTATGACTTTCCATTACGGAGATATAGTATATGTCGGAATCATGATGCATTGACTTTGTTAAAAAAAAATTCTGTGCTGATACCATAACCATATTTAACATTGTACCAAAGTTGGAGTATATTTCAAAAGCAATTTTTGGAGATATTGTGCGAACAAAAAAGTGGGTAGAAATGAAAAATAATGAATAAATAATAAAGAAAAATTCGTACAAAAATATGAGGTTATCTGATAATAATAATGATAATGATAATAATAATAAGAGTAATAATAGTAAGAACAAGAAAATTAATTATGTTGGTGCCCTCTTGTGCAGCGTTCATGTCCGTTAACGTCGTGACGCTCCAAAATTACCCCGGTCATAGGTGAGCGGTCAAATATGTAGCGCTCTGACATGTCGGGCACCTATTTACACGTAAGATGAGAGTGGCAAACGGGGAGTAAAGTCTTGCTAAAGGACGTTAATTAGTGCCGGTCTTGGAATCGAACCCTCAACCCTTGGTTTGATAGTCAAGTGAATGAACCACTATCCTCCACATTTTTCTCTTAAATCTTTATGAAATCTGCACAAAGTTCAGAATATGCTACAGAAATACCTTTTCGTTTCATTGACGATGGTTAAACGCTTGTTTAGATGTTGCCAAATAACAATCACGTTGCATTTTTTGAGACACCCTGTATGCGGCATTTGTGGGGAATCCCCACTTTTGCCGCCTGTGTACATTGCGCAGGGAGATTGAGGTCACGTCCTCACCCAAATAAATAAGGTTTATATACCACATACCTTGAAAAAGAAGAAAAATATTCATGAAGTCATTTGAATCCTACCTAAAGCAATTAAACATTGACAATTTAAAAATCTTCTGATAATCAGGCATAACTAAAACTTGGACAAGTATGATTCTGACATGTTTTAGGAAGATCAGGATGTACTAGATTTACGTAATGTTTATGTAGTGGCAATAATCTTAATTCCCAATTAACACAAACTGTTGTGACTTACGACAAGAATGCTTGCAACAACATATTAAGGCTAGTACAGGTATACACTTATTATACATAGATGCTCTTTGATGAGCCGCCGCTCTCTTTGTACACAAAAATGCAACGTCTCACAAAATCCATCTTGAACCTGTAGCTTCTATCAATGATGATGACAATGATAATAATAATAATAACAATAATAATAATAACATTTGTTTCCTGCTCATGTCCGTTTCGTCGTGACCATGGTGACGCTCCAAAATGACAAATTATCAAATTCTGTCTTCGTGTGTTTACGTATTTCAAATAGCCTTACCGCGTCTCAGGGAACAACGTGAAGTTATAGGTGTTAATACGTCATCCATCAGGATAGGATGGAAGAGCGATTACGACGGTGACGGACCTGTGTGTGGGTATATCGTCTATCTGAAATCCCCTTCTTCGACATCATGGTCGAATGCCGGATTTGTTCTTGTCAAAGAGGAGGCGAACGAGTACTTGATTGACCGACTCGATGCTAACACCCTCTACGACATAGGTGTGTCGATTCTGCATTGCTCGGGCAGACAGGGAGAGATGAGTCCAGAAATAAGACGGTCAACCGCAGACTATGGTACGTTTGGTTTCAGTTTCTCACCTATACTGTTATTTTATTCATTCTACCCACACTATCTTACACAATAAACTACAGCATATGACTTATTCTTCTGTAGAAAACTCCAAAGATCATCAAACATTTTGGGGGATGTTTTTGCTCACCTTATCACTCCCTTTTGTAGTGGAGTCGTTTATTGATAAATAAGGCATGAACCTCACTCAAATTGCAACAGAAAATCTGACACGTGTGTATTAACAATGATAGTCTCCTTTATAACATATAAAAATTCCTAAGGAATCCACTGGGTGGAATTAAGGGGGGGGGGGGGTTACAGGGTTTACTCAACTGTCCATTTTAAACTTTGCGGGCGCTATGTCTCCTTCACGATCGTCACAGACTGACGCGTATTTTCATATTCCGAACAGAAGAAGGTGAATAGCGTAAGCGCGATTTCTATAGCACGTTTGTAATGGCGCTTTCACCCTTGCATGATATTCTCGGATAGGCAGTGGTCTTTGGGTCCAGTCACTGAAGGGGCACTGGCTGTAATTAGGGTCACGGTGGGTCTTATAAGGTGGAGGAGGTACAGAGCAAAGTGATTAGGGGGGAGGGGTGTTTGAGCGGTCTTAACATCTTCTTTTTATCTTCTTTTAGGTCAACAATTGTTCAACAATGCCTTGTAGCATATGCACAGGCTAGTTCGTAATTAGTTCATGGTACAATTGACCCTGAAAGGACCCCAATTTGTACGCGCACGCGCATTTGTTTTTGGTGGACGCGGTACTTGTTTAAAAGGTAAAATCATACTTGTGTGCGCTTCGTGATGCGTACAACTGTACAAAATTATAGCTCATAAAAGTCAATTGTACTTACTCGGTACAAAATGACCTTTATCTGCACATATGGGCAAATTGTACGAACTGGCTTATTCCAGTCCATTTAAGACTTTTTGTCTGTTTGCGTGCGCATGTGAGTACGTGCGCGTTCAATGAAATTTTCTTACATTACATAGGATTAATTAAAAAACAGTAATTTTCATGTTGTAAAAGTCACTTAAGGTCATTGACATGCGCGCAGGCGCGGAAATTTTGTAAATGTTTGAATTGGCCTGAAAAATGGCTAAAACTGATCCTAGACCATTTTTTGAGCAATTTCAGATTTTACGAGCGTGCAAATTTACCGAGCTGAGCGTACGCGCAAGCACCATATGTTCAATCAACTTTTCTTTTGATTAACTTGCATCATGCAAAATATGGTTATGTCATGACTTTCCATTACGGAGATATAGTATATGTCGGAATCATGATGCATTGACTATGTTTAAAAAAATATGTGCTGATACAATAACCATATTTACCATTGTACCAAATTTGAGTACATTTCAAAAAGCCGTTTTGGAGATATTGTGCGAACAAAAAAGTGGGTAGAAATGAAAAATGGAGTCGTTTATTGATAAATAAGGCATGAACCTCACTCAAATTGCAACAGAAAATCTGACACGTGTGTATTAACAACGATAGTCTCCTTTATAACATATAAAAATTCCTAAGGAATCCATTGGGTGGAATTAAGGGGGGGGGGGGTTACAGGGTTTACTCAACTGTCCATTTTAAACTTTGCGGGCGCTATGTCTCCTTCACGATCGTCACAGAATGACGCGTGTGTATTAACAATTATAGTCTCCTCTATAACATATACAAATTCATAAGGAATCCATGAGGTGCAATTAAGTGTGTGTGTGTTTGTGTTTGCTTCTTTTTATCTTCTTTTAGGCCCCTTTCTTGCTGTCTGTATGTCTCTTGATTCTCTAGTTTTTTTTTGCCATCGTTATGAGCCATTCGATGAGAGGGGGCACGTGCACACTTTGACTCCATATGGGTGCTTATAGTGGTATATGAAATGACAACTTGACCAAATGTGTCTTTAGTCTCTTTAACACACTTGCGAGATAACCTATGCATTGGGATAAAATCCAAAAATTAATTAAAATATATTATGTATGATGATCTAAAAGTGCCACTCTTCAATATCATTAGCAATTCGATTATGGCTTCTTACGGAAAGTTTTGTCACCGTTTTCACCGCGGCCAAAGTTAAAAAGGCCGATTAGCGGGATTTTCTCCCGGATCTTGTCATATCAGCGGGATTAGCGCGAGCTTTTGTTTACGGCGATCCACCTGCTAAACGAGATAAATAGAACTTCCGCCGCATCGCTCAGTCGGCGTGTTGAGAACGAAGCCTCTCCGCAGGCGCGCCGAATCATTCGGCGCCGCCGAGGGCCCGCCGATGTAAAAACTTGATCCTGAATAGATAAACGCAAACACAAATTATAATTCGTACAATGGTACACAAACATGCAGTCTCCTTATTGAAAAAGAACAACTATTCTTAAAGCAACAGTTGTACATATTACTGCTACATCACATAAATGTTGGCATTGGTAAGTAAAAAATCAAATAATCAAATAAAACGATTAGGCCTATTAATCAACAAATCACTGAAATTAAAACCTTCATATTACTTTCTAATTTATATTAACAGTTGTCAATTTCAGATTAGTACTCGACAAATCGAGAAATATAAAAAATACCGAAATAAATTAACGTCGATAATAAGATCATCGCGCATTACATTTTACACTAGGCAATTTGATAAGACAAGAGGAAATATGTCATCTACATGGAAAGTTGTTAAAGATATTTTGTGTAAAAGAAATAAGACTGAAAACACCCAAAATTTTGTATATGAGAATCGTGAGATAACTTCTGCAGGAGATATTGCTAATGTGTTCAATGAATACTTTACCAACTTGGGCCCAAATCAAGCAAAGAAAATAAATACAGCAGGAACAAATTTTAAGCAATATCTGCCAGGGCAGTCTCAATACTCTATTTTCCTCAAGCCAACTGATTATCTTGAAGTACTTAATGTTGTGTGTTCTTTAAAAAATAGTAAATCCCTTGGTCATGATGGAATTAGTTCCTCATTCTTGAAGCAGATCATATAGGTTCGATTTTAACACCTCTTGTACACATCTGTAATCTATCTTTATCAAGTGGTGTATTTCCTTCTTCATTCAAACTGGCAAAGGTTATTCCTGTGCATAAAAAAGATAGCCCCTCAAACATCGCTAACTATAGGCCAATCTCAATATTATCAAGTTTCTCAAAAATACTTGAGAGAATCGTGTATAATAGACTTTTTAGCTATCTTGAGAAACATAAACTTCTTAACCCTAACCAGTATGGATTTAGAAGGTCTCACTCAACTGACCTTGCATTGTTGCAATTTTATGACCATGTGTCTAGTGCCCTGGCCGCTCGTGAGCATGTTATTGGTGTGTTCATGGATCTGAGCAAGGCTTTTGACACACTTGACCACTCAATTCTGCTATGTAAACTACAACATTATGGAGTCAGAGGCATTGCTCTGGAGTGGTTCTCTAGCTACCTTTCTAACAGAAGGCAATACACATCCTACAACTCTGTCAACTCTGCTGTGTCATTTCTAAAATGCGGTGTTCCGCAAGGTTCAATATTAGGCCCCTTGTTATTTTTGATATATGTCAATGATATTTGCAATGTGTCTACCACTCTAAATTACATATTATTTGCAGATGACACAAGTGTTTTCTTATCTCATAATAATATCAATATCCTTGAAAATACAATTAATAATGAACTACCCAAATTAACCAATTGGTTTAGGAGCAATATGCTGTCTCTCAATGTGCAAAAAACGAATTATATTCACTTTAAAGGTAGAAAGTCTCGTGGAGTACAAACTCCTAAAGTAAAACTAGATGATGTCTTGTTGGAAAGAAAAAATTGTACCAAATTTCTCGGTGTTTACATTAATGAACAACTAAACTGGAATGATCATTTGAAAAACATAAGAACAACAATTTCCCGAAATATTGGAATAATAGAGTGAAATATATAGTTCCTGACAAAGTAATTTTTATACTGTACAATACTCTGATTCTACCATACATCTCATACTGCAATGTTCTTTGGGCAACATCTAAGTGTGTTACAGATAATATTCTCTTGCTACAAAAGAAAGCTATCCGCATTTGTGCTGGAGCTGGTTACCGTGACCATACAAGGCCTCTCTTTATCAAGTTGAAGAGCCTTACGGTTAGTGACATCAATTTTCTTCAAACCGCCCTCTTTATGTTTCGTTATAATAACAATCTTTTGCCCACTTCCTTTTCTTCCATGTTCAGTCGAAACAGTGATATTCACTCTTACCCCACAAGACAATCGGCTAATATTCACTTATTCAACCCCCGCACATTATTGGCTCATAAATCTGTTAGGCATAACGGTCCAGATGTCTGGAATGCCTTACCGAGTGACACTCGAAATTTACCTACCATTCATTCCTTTAAAAATGCGATTAAGCGCATGCTTATCTCTAAGATGTGATTAATACATATACATGTACAATTATTTCTTGTATTACTACAACGAAGCCTAGAGGTTCATATCACCCGAAAGACTAGAATATTTTCATCCTACATAATTTGTCCTATTACGTGTATAGATATCCATCGATGCCTTTACTATATTACTGATTACATATATTATTTGGGATATTAAAGGCTCCCTCCTCTTTCTCCATCTTCTTACCTTCTATAACTTTATTTTCATCTTTATCTGTTGTAAATAGTGTAAAATTTCAAATTAGTTCATTTAATGTTAACATTGGTTATTGAGTTTCTCTCTTTGTTTTTGTTTTTTTCTGTTTATTTTGTTTTAGTTTTAGTTTTGAATGATAATATATGTAATTCGTTAGTTTTGAATGTGAAGGTATGGCAACGTTTCAAGCCTTTTAAGCTTATATTGCTATACCTCTGTATGGTGCTCCATTATTCTATGTCTGTGTTGTGACCATAGTTATTTTACGATTCTGTCATTGTTATTTGTTTCTTTAAATATCTTCTCTTATGGATGTGTCCGCTCCAAGGAGTTATTTCAATGTACTATGTAATATGATGAACCATTCAGAAATAAATGAATAAATAAATAAATAAACACTGGCACGGTTGATTGATGATGATAATGACAACAAGGTAGTAAAACATATGCAATTTTGGTACAACATTTATACATCCAAAAACTATGATTTCATTTTTAAAAAATCAGCATGTTTAAAACAATATCAGTCCTAGGCCCTTCTAAATATTAAATTTCGCAATTTGAATTTTATATTGTAAGGTTAACAAGTGCACGTTTTTTATTTCGAAAAGCACTGAAACATTTGAACAATGGATGTGTATATGGTTGGCTCGATCTGCTCGTGCTCATGCATTATGGAGGAAAAATGAAAAATGATTTCGGTACTTTCCATCACTCGGATTCTTTATAATTTTTGTTTAATGCTATAAATTGCAAGTTCATCAGACAAGGGCAGTTGAAATATTTTAAATATTTTCGTTGTAATTTGTTTGATAATATTCGTAAAAAATTTTCCACTAATGGTCATTTATATTCTACATTTTGCAATTTAATATTTAAAGTGTAAAATCTTTAGATTGTCAAAATCATATTAGCTGGAGAAGTATGAGTAATCATATTACTATTATTATTTTCATTATTGATGTGGTTTTGAAAATATAAGATCCGATATTATAATTCAGTTAATTAGTCTCCTACATATATTTTTTCTTTATAGGCCATTCAGGATAATATTTTAACATCATTATGTCATTGGAAAGTAAAATAAACAGGATTTTAACAATATTAAACACAATGACTGTTTCTTGTAAACAGGGGCGTAGATAGGGGAATGGGGGTATGCATCCCCCAAATTTTCAGGTTGGGGGGGGGGGGGTGGGCATGGTGTGTACAAACACCCCCCCCCCCCCCCCCTCCGAGGTTTCACCCCCACAAAAAAAGGTGGAAAATATACATTTCTATTATATGTTGTAGATAAATATAACTTGATATATTTATTAATATTATTCTTTATTTCAATATAGATGTTATTTGTTTATGTACAATACAGTAGATTTATATGCAGTTATTAATATTTATCTACAATTCTGTCGTTGATTCTGATTTTCCCGATATATTTTTACACTACTATAGAAAGTGAAAACCATCTACTTCAAATTATCTGAGTACATAACATGTATGTGTCATGATCCAAAATCCACAAAAGATAGGAATCACCCAAAAGATATTAACTTTGGATGATTTATGGTTTAATTTAAATATTTACCAGCATCTGGTATGACATGATATAAAAGAATTACAAATTCTAGTTAAAAATACACTACATATACTTAAACTGGCAAAGACTTACAATTTCTCAGCTGGGATACTCCTATGAGTCCAGAATGTTCTTGAAGTGTAGAGAAAGTTGCCTGCTAATCCACTAATTCCAAATATTAAATCCAAATGGTATGTTGTCCTACTGGCAAAAGAAGATTCCAGAAGATCCCGCCGAAGAATGTCCAAGATAATTCAGGAAGTCATCGATGTCGATAATGATGTCGATGACGATGTCCAAGATGATGTCAATGACGATGTCGAACACAATGTCGAACACGACGTCAAATAGGTCAAGGATGATATCCAAGATGAAGTCCAAGGTGAGGTCCAAGACGATCTCCGCAGGTTGATATCAATATGATCAATATCAGATGGTGTTAACTGAGAACTTAAGCAATATATGCTCCAAGATGTAATCAGGGTATATATTCTGAATTTTCTACATTCTACTACGATGTTCATGAAGGTTTGGAACTCCCTTGTAAGTTCTACATAGTTCTTGTTGTGACAAACAAAGGAAGGGGATTCCCATGATCTATTTATAGACTCCTTACAATAGTTATGTTCACACGTAGTACATAGCATCGATGCTATGTAAGTTTCAAAAATATTTCCAGTACGTTCAGACAGGCCGTCATCGACTTGCTTCTATCACCCACTCGTGACTATTCATCGCTCACCCGCTGCCAAAACAATAATTACTGCGCCACACAGAGTGACCCGAGTATAATTGGTATGCATGGTCAAACGCGCGGAAGTTTGTGAACAGGGGTCATATGATGCGAAGCTTTTGTTTTGAATAATATTTTATTTTTCTTCATAAATCAACATAATAACACAATAACAATTCATTTGTAATATCGATAACGGTAGCAAATACATGTTATAATACTTAATTTTAAATAAACCTTGTACATGTCAAAATTGACTGAACTCCAATCTTATGCCAAAATAAAACACATGCATGCACACTATATTCTCTGGTAAGCACATGTAAATCAATATCTAAAGACCACATCATACTTTAGTTAAGGTCTGATTCTGAAAGAGCAGATTCTCAGCTTTAAAATGATATATAACTCATTGGATGTTCATAACTCAATGTACAAAGAGAAAAATGCACAGTCCCTCATAATGTTGCTTCTTAATAAGGGTTTAAAGTTTGCAGTCTATTGAAGCACTCTGATTTGCAAAGTGTTGTGCTAAGGTGACAAATGGAGGATTTGAACTCAATGAAAATTTCTATGAAGGGATTATCAGATTGTCCTAAAGCTTGGCATACTACATAGACATATCCTGCTTATCATAGTGCACAAGTATCAATGCAAGAAGTTACTCTGGGAGATTTATGGGAGATTAAAATGAGACAAGTATTCAGGGTCGTGAAAAAGAAAAGTAATACAAAAAAATCCAGAGAAGACACACATAAGTCTGATAAAAAGCTGTCAAAAATACCACTTCTAGATTGTTTGGTGCCTCCACATTTTAGATTACTAAGAAAAAAGTATACTCTTTCAGGAAATACCCAAAACTATTAAATAGTTTTGGGTATTTCCTGAAAGAGCTCTAACTGAAAATCACACAGTGCGACTTTTGGGTGATTTTGTGGTGCCTGGTCATAATATATAAAAAAGAAAAAGATAAAAGAGGGAACCCCCCAAAAACAAACAAACAACAAAACAACCCCCTTCCTTACCACACAGTATACACATTAGCCTATATACATCACATTACATTACAGTACCAGATGAAACAGACAGAATGATAATAGAAAAAAGTAGGGAAGAGGGTACATCACATGAATACATACATTGTATTATATTATAGCACCGCATGAAACAGACAGAATTACAATAGCAGCAAGTGAAGATAGCAGCGATTGCGCTCACATTACAAATAGTCACAAGCGCGGTGGGTGGTCTACCGCAAAGCGTCGATGCTTTGTCGCTGGATCCTGAGATTTACTCCTGCTAAACTCGCTGCAAGAATAGTTTGGAAACTCGCTTCTATCTCGTGACTATCTGCGTTCAGACAGCGTTTGGTCTCGACACTATCTGGTCTTCACCAAAATAGAATCGACACCTCGATAGCATCGATGCTATCGCTATACGTGTGAACGTACCTTTTGTTACACTCTTACTAAGAGGTCATGCAAATGTCAAGATAATCACCACATTCCAACATGTACATTGTAATTATCACACATCATACACAATGATCTAGAATGTTCTTCCTCTACTGGATGTGCATTATGATTATTTCACTGCTACACAGCACATTCACTTTTCACATATGAATAATAATTCCTCTTCTGGAAACTTCTATGTTCATAAAACCATACAAAACTGGAAAAATAACTTCCTTCCAGAAGATTCCTTAATTATATAACCCCCACCGGGAAAAAGAAAGCTTTACCGTAGTAAAGGTTTAATAATAATAATAATAATACCTGGAATTTATAAAACGCCTTAAGTGGAGGTGTTGTGGATCAGTGGATAAGTCCCCGGACTGTGAACCACGAGGTCCGGAGTTCGAATCCCACCGCAGCACTAGCGTCCTTTGGCAAGACGTTAATCTACATTTGCCACTCTCCACCCAGGTGTTAAATGGGTACCCGGTAGGATGGCGAAAGGCAATGTCCTTTGCTTAGCATGTGTGCGCTTAAAAGACGCCTGGGGCGGTATTCTGAAAACTGTGTTATCTTTTGTGTTTAGGAAAACTGTGTTAATCGTCATAACAAATTGAAATTGCGCACAATAAATACTAATCATTGGTGCTTGCGCAGATGTCTCTGTTAACTTTACGCGGGCACAGCCATCTTTGCGCAATCATTAACAAATGACTTGTCCTGATTTTGAATTGTTATGACAATTAACATCGTTTTACTAACACAAAAGATAACACAGTTTTCAGAATACCGCCCCAGGCTGGAATGCTCCCCAGGGAGTGGAGAATGTGCATACACTGTGTGCGGGCGTGCCAGAATCCAATGACCGGGGATAATAATAATATCTGCGCCATGAGCATCTCTCATGATGGATACCGGCGCAATACAAATGTTCATATTATTATTATTATTATTATTAATACCCAAACTGGTTCAAAGCGCTAGATATATATTATTACCCCGGTCGTTGGATTCTGGCACGCCCGCGCACATGCTAAGCAAAGGGCATTAACTTTCGCCATCCTACCGGGTACCCATTTAACACCTGGGTGGAGAGTGGCAAATGTAGATTAACGTATTGCCAAAGGACGCTAGTGCTGCGGTGGGATTCGAACCCCGGACCTCGTGGTTCACAGTCCGGGGACGTATCCACTGATCCACAACACCTCTACCGGATTCAACCTGTTTCAAATTATGAAGATAAGCCGTTCATCCTCTATAAAGGCATTAAATATCACACATATATATAAGGATCAGCAAAAAGAAAAATACAATTATAAAATGACAAACTTTGTCACAAATATGAATCATAATTTCTCTTCTGGAAACTTCTATGTTCATAAACCATACAAAACTGGAAAAATAACTTCCTTCCAGAAGATTCCTTAATTATATAACAGATGTTAATCTGGGAGGGATATATGAAGGTATATATTTTTAAAAATGAAGTGGGCGATAGCCTCTGTTACCGCCCCAATATATTTTGAGGTGCTTTTTGTAAAAACCATAATACAGAAAAATTATTTAGATTAAAAGTACATGTAATTTTTTCGATGTAGAGGGTTCAGTCGGTAACTTTCCTGTATAATGCAATTTTTCCACACCCATGTTAATAGTAATACTAACAATTTTCAAAATTGAAATGAAAATGTAGACACAGGAATCGAATGTGGTGGGGAAAGAAGGAATACATCACCCCCAGTATTTATCAAGGATGATGACTTGTGTCATCATCACCCAACTATACATAGAAGAATGCTGAAATGACAATCATAAATAGCATGTAGACCCGGTCAGAAGCACCGCTCCGGGGTTGCATGTAGGCACAGTGCCCCTAGTTTTCCCTTTAACTTCAGATAAGTACCCCCATTTTTCTTTCGAATAAGTTCACGTTCCATATTCTTATAAGTGCCCATTTTGATAATTACACTTCATCCCTCACCTCACCTTTCATAAATGCTCCTATTTCAACAAGAGCATTTATCCCTTTTGTCCCTTTTAAAGGCGGTCCGTCGTCGGTGCCTGTGTGTTTCTATGCTGTCCTGGCGAAGTCAAGTTCGGAGATTTCCGGAATCGCTCGGACAATTAGTAAATAGCCTGCGAGCGGAGAGGCGAGAGCTAAGCTTGCCAGCAATACGCTATGTTTCAGTTTCGGGATACTCCATGCTATGGTCTATGCCTGTAGGCACGAAAATAATAGCGGTTTTGGAACGAAATGGAGGTCGAGAGGAGAAACAGCCAGACGAGATTACGTATCCACAGCGTACAATTTGTGGATTGAACACAAAGAAATAAATTTGGACATGGGCTGCTTGTTTCCTCCAGGGAAAGTTTGAATAAAAAGTTCGTGTTGCATCTGCTTGAACTGCACACCATTTTGCAAATCGTACAGTGTACCTCCACGGCCGGGCTACCGTCGCCAGCGCCGGGTGCGCCCCGGAGGTGAACCCTGGCGATGGCCTTACACCCACTAATATTCCCTTCCACTCTCTCTTTTATTCTCACTTACGTTCCGTTTCTCTATCTTATCTTTCACTCTCTCTTTCTCTCATGACCTCGATAATTTATCTCCCTTGCTCTCTCTCTCTCTCTTTGTCTCCCTCTCTCCCTGTCTCCCTGTCTCCCTCTTCTTTCTCTTCTCTGGCTGATTTCGAGAGAGGGGAATCGATCTTTAAAAACTGGACACTAACTTCGTGAATGGCCATTGTGCAAAGAGTTGACAGAAATTATTATTAAAATAAGAAATAAAAAGGGGGCCTGATAATAGAATTATAGATTAATCTTAATTTTGTATTGATAAACTTGGAGGAAAACTTCATATGCCTTCCTCCAAATATATACCTTGTACAGTGGAACCTCCTTATAAAGAACAATGGTATAACAAACTCATTATAAGACAGTATTTTTGCCAGTCCCAATTTTTTGTATTCTATTGTTTTTTTAGCCCTGGTATAACAAGGTTTCGATATAAAGAGGGAATTTCCTTGGTTCCAAGAAGTTCATTAATGATGCTCCACTGTACAAAAATAAAATGAAATAAAAGGAATGTAGATTACAATACTTCAAAACTTCTGACACGTACACACAATGAAGAGTACTTTTTCATGCTGTCTTCATTTACTTCCTTACATGTTACATGCAGTGCCATTGCAAATGGCAAATCACAAGGAAAAATAAAAGTAGAAAAGGTGTTCCTGTATGTAATACTTTTAAGTTTCTCTAAAATAATACATGTATAACTTGTAATAAAACTACCCAAGTGAGAGTAAAAATCAACTGAACATTGAAACTATATTATCAACACTAAATAGACATGTTTCAAGGCAAGTTTGTATATCTAGAATACATAAAACTGTAATAAATATATACAAAAATCAGCTCAGTAGTATAAAACTATACTTTCAACAGTATATTGGCATACCATATGGAATAGCAAATGGCATATAAAAAAAATACCAGAAATGTCCCTGTATGCATAATACATACGGTTTTTTTAAATTATATAACTTCTGATAAATCTATACAAGTATGAGAAGAAATCAACTTCATATTGCAAAACTATTATTTCAACACTAAATGTGCATGTTTCAAGGCAAGTTTGTAGATCTAGAATTCATGTATATCAAACTGTAATAAATATAATACAAAAATCAGCTAACAAGTGTAGAACTATAATTTCAACAGTATACATGTAGGCCTACTTCAGGAAAGGTTTGTGGATCTATGCATAAGCAAATTCTAAAACAAACAGTGTAAACAGATCACAATAAAAGTAAATCTTGGAAGGAAAACAACTTCACTATTTGGTGTGATCACATTATCAAAGGCTACCCAACATTCAACTGAAAATGGCAAAGTTCACTGGCAGATTTATTTTGAACATGTATAGTTTTCATATTGCATTATATTATGGACATTCACACAGGAATATGCTGGCAAGGGTATTTTCATTGAATATTGCAACATTGACATATTGCAGTTTATAATACCATAAATACCTAAATACAATGATTACAGTCAGGACCACAGATAGGTACAAAAGATAATTTATTAAATGTACATCACACATATTCACTTATACGCTGGCAAGTGATATTGTTTGGTTGTAATTACATGCATTGATACAATACATTACAATCCATTTGATCAACTACTTCTTATGATCACCAAATGGCAAATTCTTATTGAAGTTTATGTAATTCATGTGCATCTCACTTCACACAATGTACAGCATGTAGCAAAGCCGATGGACTGCTAGTTCAGCTAAAAACAGCATGACAAATCAGACTAAATATTCACCATAAATAGAAAAGCATCACAGAAGACATGCATATTCATGGTTGAAATACATGTTGAAATACACAGGGAAAAATAGATTTAAATGAAGTTTATACAATGTCATAACGGAAACCCTTTATCAGATAAGATTTTTTGTTTGTTTCAAAGGACATGAATATATTTCCTCTCTGATAAATGTTAACGTAAACATTATGTTAAATGATTACACATAGAAAATGCTTTCTTTGGTACATACATACTACATTTACAATCATCAAGAAAAAGGGGAATATAAACAGGAACTATAATAAACAATTTTTTAAAGAAGGATAACAGTTCTATGTCCAGCAGATCTAAATTTCAACAATAAAAGCAGACATAAAAAAGATCAAGACCAGTGTTGATGTTAGATGGATTTCAATCTTGTACTCCATTGACGAAGCCCTTGTACATGTAAGCCCTCGTGGGGGATAGATAGGCATACCTTATCCGCAGTGTAGCACATGATGGAACAACTCTCCTGTTTGCTGCTCCCAAGTACCCATGCTGAATACTAGGCCTAGTGAATATACGTGAATTGTTTGTAGGCATAATGCTGGTACGATTCATTCAACCTCGGAATGTCCCTTGGAAATACATTGTTGCTTGCTGCCATGCATGCAGCCAAGACATTGCCATTTAGAAATGCATCAGTGAAGTATTGAGCAGTCATGACGCAGGTGCGGACATGGCAACACACACACATTCTCTACCTCCTTTGGCATGGGCACACATCTTCCACCACATCTACACCATGATGCAGGCCGGCTGCTCGTTCCAGGCCTTTCTTCAGCAGGTTGGGTAGGCTCTACAGCTGCTACGGCATCCAAGTAAACATCCGTGAGGAGGATCCGGAGGAACTGGATGGTGACGCGTTCTAGATCAGCTCTCTCTCGATCCATCACAAATTTCTACATTGAGTGAGAAAAAAGAAAAACAGTGAATAAAGTAGGGGAAAAATAAATACTTGTAATGTAAAGTGCACATTCCACCTTGTTCAAAATTCAAGTATGGAAATCTTGTTTTTGGTGAAAAAATCATAAAATTATTAAATTTGTAGGGAAAAATATTAATTAATAGGTTCAATTGTATTGATATATTGTTTGTGAACTGGTACCACTAGGTGTAGGGTAGGTGCAGGTAATATGGGGCTGCAGGTAATATGGGACCCTGAGCTGAGGTTCACAGTAAAAGCCACAGCAACCATACATATTTTGTCAATTTCACTGAGCTGGAAGCCTAAGCATTGCATTATTCTTGGCATAGGACTGGTCTGCAGGTTTACTTTTCTTCAGACGATCTATAAATTATATAATTTTAAGTCAACATATTCATTAAAGGTTCTTAAAATGTGAAATCATCTTACAGTTAATGACTTTTATACATTTTAAAGTAAATACCAGACAAAATAGAGTCGTTTTAATGTGAACCTAATGTCTTTAATTAATGGTCCCATATTACCTGCACTGCAGGTAATATGGGACTATTGGTGATGATGTCATAATTTGCATATAATGGACAGGGGGCTGGTGATAATTTTGTTTTCTTTACATTAAAAGTTAGACTAGTCGTTACTGATTCATGGGAACAAAGTATATTCTGTGTGTCTTTATTTGTCTTTATGCAAATTATGCAAATGAGCTTAAGGGTCCCATATTACCTGCACCTACCCTATTTGAATCTTTGGAGTCACAATTGGATGTACATACATACATGTACAGTGTTTACATTCAAACATACCGTGACTGTGACTTGCAAAAGCCTGTACTAGACTCCCCCTTCAATTTCAGTTGTTTTTTTTTTTACAGGGGGTGGGGGGAGATACTTCGTCACAGCTCACACAGGTTAAGCCAGTTCGCCAATCACCAATTGACATGTCTGGTGTTGATTCTAATTACATCTTGGCATACCTTCATTTATAAATAGATTCCTTCTTCTTCTCCTCATTCTTCCTTCTTGAAGGTTCTTCCTTCAATTTGAATGAAGATTCTTACATAAGTTACAAACACACTATCTCAGACCTGGGCCCTGGCTGTGACATTTTAACTCACATTCACACTTTAATTTAATTCGGCAAGAGTTCCTTAGAGCTCAGCCACCTAAAATCAAGAAAATGATTGCATAGACCTTGGTTCGGATAAATAGGCTGCGACAATGATCTACTCACATTTGACGTTGATTCATCGTCATCGCCATCGGGTTCCCAGTTCGTGCACGGGCGACAGGGATGGCCGTCACTCTTGCAAGGGCACATCCGTCTGCCCCTTTTGTATCAGCACTGCAGCAGCTATTTGAACAATAGAGAGAACAAAGGGAAAGACACACAAGTATACCTGCGTGAGTATGTGTGTGTGCGTGTGTACATGTATACGCATTCAAACCGATGACATCGAACAGAGAGAACAATGGGTCATCGGTTGTCAACAATTGGTGAGGTTTATTCCGTCAATGAATTTTGTGACGCAATTCAATAGTGAAGTCCTCGGTTGAAATTCGAACAATAGCTTACAAATGTGTTTGTGTGTATATATATATATATATATATAATATATAGACTCTAAAAAATATGGTCCTTAAGGGAAATCATACCGCCACTTATGAGGACCTGTCTACGCCAATGGCTATTACGGACCGCAAATACAAATTATAATTTGTGGTTCTAGGACTCCTACCCCCTGGACAACCACCCCCCGGATAACCACCCCTAGGGCAACCACCCTCTAGGACGACTACCACCCTAGGACAAGTACCCCCCAGACAACTACCCCCTAGGACAACTACCCCCTAGGACAACTACCCCCAGGACAACTACCCCCGGACAACTACCCCAGGACAACTACCCCCTAGGACAACTACCCCCTAGGACAACTACCCCCAGGACAAATACCCCCTGGACAACTACCCCCAGGACAACTACCCCCGGAGAACTACCCCAAGACAATTACCCCCCGGACAACTACCCCCGGACAACTACCCCCAGGACAACTACCCCCCGGACAACTACCCCCGGACAACCAATCCCTAGGACGACTACCCCCAGGACAACTACCCCCCGGACAATCACCCCTGGACAACCACCCCTAGGACAACTACCCCCAGGACAACTACCCCCTAAGACAACTACCCCCAGGACAACTACCCCCCGAACAACTACCCCCAGACAACCACCCCCTAGGATAACCACCCTCTAGGACAATTACCCCAGACGCGTATTTTTTCTGTCAGGATTTGCGCCACTGACAAGAGAGGGCAGTATTTGAACGTCAAGAAGCCCCGTTTTGGAGACTGAGACTACAACTTTAAGACTTGTATTTTCTCTCAGTTTCACCTTACTTTATTTCAGCAAAAGAAAATTCAAAAAAGTCAATGATACTTTCCTAAATTCTAACACCCCTTAGCCTGCCGGGGCTCGAACTCGTGATTTCTTCATGACGAGCACAACGTGAATCCGAATGCGCGCCACACAAGGAACTGCGTGACTGGTTCGCTCATTTTATTATATCCCTACAATTTGTTTTTCATGAATATTCATGCCGACTAGTCTTGACGGAATAAACCGTATTGTCACCCCTCTTGACGCTTAAATACTGCCCTCTCTCGTCGGGTGGCTCAAAAAAAAAATATAGCCCCCCGGACAACTACCCCAGGACAACCACCCTCTAGGAAAAGTACCCCAAATTGGACTTAACATCACATTGAACAAGATTGTGCTCGTTCGCTACGCTCGCTCGCCAAAATAGATTTAATATAGCCTTTAGCAAAATTTCTGCCCGGACCTGCAACAATAAAGCCCAGATAATATACAAAATTTTATTTAAAGAGAAGTGTTTGTTTTCGCTCATGCTTGCTCGCTTAATTGTTCCTCCTCCAACTTCCAACAATAAAACTTAAAACATTAAAAAAAAAAAAAAAAAAACTAGTTTATATATACTATCATTTAAAAAGGATTGTTTGTTTTTGTTTTTTTGTTTGTTGTTGTTTTTTCTTCAATGCATGAAGGCAGGTATTCCCATGTGCAATATCAACTCTCTATTAGATGTTTTGCATGATCAACAATTAAGGGGGCGGGAAGGAAAACAAATTTCCAGCCGTTTGTCACACACCCCCACCCCCTCTCCCTCATGCACTCTACAATTATGCAACTTGTTACAAATCTACCAGCCAATCGAGTATTAAAGGAAACTAGCATTGTGGTTGGTCGATTTAAAAAAATAGTATGGGGTACACAATCATGTTAAGATGGATGAGAAATTCAACTGTACAATGCACCATCAAACACCGAGTTTAAACACCCAACTTTTAAAACAAAAATGTAATACCAGGGGAAATTTCCCCCCCCCCCCCCCCCCCCGTGATCATGGGTATAGACACATTTAACTCACGTGGTGAGATGAATTTTATCATTATAATGCACCAAAATCCTATTTATAACCAGATTTCCGAAAAAACGTTCTTACCGTGGGAGGTGGATACCCCCTCCTCTGGATACTCATTATATCCTTACTGATTGTTGGTCACCCCCACCCCCCCCCCCCCCCCTCCACGTCTTCCCCTGGCCGAAATCAGTTTAAATGCCATCGAGTACCTGGGAGTTGTAACTGTTTGGGGGGATAATTGACCTACATGCCATGGGTGAGAGTATGTTGGTTGTTGCCCAATTAACAATTACCCTAAGTCGTTAATGTCCCGATGGTCGTTACCTTAGGTGGTATTTGTCAAGAAGATGTCCTAAAGGGTGGATGCCCTAAGGGGTAGTTGTCCGGGGGGGGGGGGGTGTTTTCGTTTTACACCGTAGCGTGTAAAAAAAATCATGCAAGTGCTCTGGTGAAAGAGTCTAAGTCGTCAGCGCACCTCCTGTAAAACTACTCTATGCAAGTTGTGCCCTATCATACAGCCAGCCTGGGAAACTGATAATAAGACGGTCAACCGCAGACTATGGTACGTTTAGTTGCAGTTTCTCACCTAAACTGTTGATTTTCTTCATTCTACCCACACAATCTCACACAATAAACTACAGCATATGACTTATTCTTCTGCAGAAAACCTCCAAAGATCATCAAACACTTTGGTGGATATTTTTGCTCACCTTATCACTCCCTGTTGTAGTGGAGTCGTTTAATGATAAATAATGCATGAACCTCACTTAAATTGCAACAGAAAATCTGACACGTGTGTATTAACAGTTATAGTCTCCTCTATAACATATAAAAAATTCCTAAGGAATCCATGAGGTGCAATTAAGTGTGTGTGTGTTTGTGTTTGCTTCCTTTTTTCTTCTTTTAGGCCCCTTTCTTGTTGTCTGTATGTCTCTTGATTCTCTAGTTGTTTTTGCCATCGTTATGAGCCATTCGATGAGAGGGGGCACGTGCACACTTTGACTCCATATGGGTGCTTATAGTGGTATATGTAGTGACAACTTGACCAAATGTGTCTTTAGTCTCTTTAACACACTTGCGGGATAACCTATGCATTGGGATAAAATCCGAAAATTAAATATATTAATGATGATGATCTAAAAATGCCATTATTCAATATCATTAGCAAATCGGTTATACATATTGATCCTGAATAGATAAACGCAAACACAAATTATAATTTGTATCAATGGTACACAAACATGCAGTCTCCTTATTGAAAAAGAACAACTATTCTTAAAGCAACAGTTGTACATATTGCTGCTACATCACATAAATGTTGGCATTGGTAAGTAATAAATCAAATAATCAAATAAAACGATTAGGCCTATTAATCAACAAATCACTGAAATTAAAACCTTCATATTACTTTCTACTTTATATTAACAGTTGTCAATTTCAGATTAGTTATCGACATAAACACTGGCACGGTTGATTGATGATGATAATGACAACAAGGTAGTAAAACATATCCAATTTTGGTACAACATTTATACATCCAAAAACTATGATTTTATTAAAAATCAGCATGTTTAAAACAATATCAGTCCTAGGCCCTTCTAAATATTAAATTTCGCAATTTGAATTTTATATTGAAAGGTTAACTAGTGCACGTTTTTTATTTCGAAAAGCACTGAAACAGTTGAACAATGGATGTGTATATGGTTGGCTCGATCTGCTCGTGCTCATGCATGATGGCGTAAAAATTAAAAATGATTTCGGTACTTTCCATCACTCGGATGCTTTATAATTTTGTTTAATGCTATAAATTGCAAGTTCATCAGACAAGGGCAGTTGAAATATTTTCGTTGTAATTTGTTTGATAATATTCGTAAAATTTTTCCACTACTGGTCATTTATATTCTACATTTTGCAATTTAATATTGAAAGTATAAAATCTTTAGATTGTCAAAATCATATTAGCTGGAGAAGTATGAGTAATCATATTACTATCGGGCAACACTAAAACTCGGACAAAAATTATTCTGACATGTTTTAGGTAAAATAATTATTTACGTTCCACCATATTTCACATGTCATATTAGCTGGAGAGGTATGAGTTATCATACTGTAACATTTGATACAATAATAATTTAGGAAGTTTAACTATATCATGCCATTTTGTGAGATTTAAGCAGTAATAATTTGTTCCATGAATATTTAAGATTTAAGATTTTTTAAAATTGAATTGCCCATTCTGTTTTTTTCACATTGAAGACAAATTATTAAATTATGTGTGTATTTACGTGTTTTATGTATTTGTCAAATAGCCTTACCGCGTCTCAGAGAACAACCTGAAGTTATAGGTGTTAATACGTCATCCATCAGGATAGGATGGAAGAGCGATTACGACGGTGACGGACCTGTGTGTGGGTATACCGTCAATCTGAAATCCCCTTCTTCGACATCGTGGTCGAATGTCGAAATTGTTCCTGTCAAAGAGAAGGCGAACGAGTACTTGATTGACCGACTCGAGGCTAACACCCTCTACGACATAGGTGTGTCGATTCTGCATTGCTCGGGCAGACAGGGAGAGAGGAGTCCAGAAATAAGACAGTCAACCGCAGACCATGGTACGTTTAGTTGCAGTTTCTCACCTAAACTGTTGATTTTCTTCATTCTACCCACACAATCTCACACAATAAACTACAGCATATGACTTATTCTTCTGTACAAAACCTCCAAAGATCATCAAACATTT
This sequence comes from Heliocidaris erythrogramma, assembly GCA_025617745.1. NCBI lineage: Eukaryota > Metazoa > Echinodermata > Echinoidea > Camarodonta > Echinometridae > Heliocidaris > Heliocidaris erythrogramma. Next base: position 38,276,102 of record CM046863.1, read on the forward strand.
TGGTGGATATGTTTGCTCACCTTATCACTCCCTGTTGTAGTGGAGTCGTTTAATGATAAATAAGGCATGAACCTCACTTAAATTCCAACAGAAAATCTGACACGTGTGTATTAACAATAATAGTCTCCTCTATAACTGTACTGAATATATAGGCCTCTATCTGCGGTATATGATGTGGACAAAGGATGTTTTTTTATTTAATTTTTAATGAGTTTTCTGTCGTATCATGAGTGCACCTAATGTCAAATTCCCGAATTTGCCCCACCCCCGCCCCGGATACAGCATGCATGTATTGTTTGCCACTCGCTTTCAGTTGACGATCCTTTTTTTGTTAAACACTTCAATATTATATTGTTTTTTCACTTTTAATTCAGTTTGAATATATCTGCATCTTGTTTATAAATAAACGTGCATGAGCCCCCCCCCCCCCTATTTAATGTTGACGAGGCTGTAATGCTCCAGGTTTGTGTGACGGCCTGTACATTTGGTGAAGAAGGGAGAACTGTAAAAGGAAAACAAGGTAGGCCTACAAGTACAAATAACGAAAAGCAAACTAGTCAAGATCATTTGGTACAAGTTATTTTACTACATGTAAAGGTACTGTCTCCTTAAGTTATACATTTAGTATCATGATCAATCTCTTTTTTTCCGAAGGTTCGTATTTCCGATCGAGACACTAATTTCCCATACGGTGGGGTTCGAAATTCCGAACATTTGTTGCATTATTCCGAAGGTTCGTTATTCTAAGGTTCATAATTCCGAAAAGGTTCATATTTACTCAAGACATTAGGGTGATGTCATTTTTACATACCTCCTTTCCCTTCTCTAAACCTAAAATTCAGTTGCAGACTTCCTTCTCGTTCCAAATTCCATTCGGGATAATGAAATCGTACGTCCATTAAAAAAAATGCTGGGTCTACGATCTGTAGTCCAGATGAGTCCAACAGTTCGACAAGAAAAACGCGGTCAAACCAAATAGTCTAGAACGTAAAACACAAGCAGATATCAGGTCTGCTTCTTGACCTTTATATTTCTCCTCTTGATTTTTCACCTGTATTCTCCTAGTATGCAGCTGGCATATTTTGCCTCTTTACTTTTTGTTCCTGACATCACCCATCGAGTGTTTATCTCTGCCATTTTACGTCTCGCATTTTTATCTCTGGCATTTTTTCCTCTGGCATCTTTATCTCTGGCATTTTTTTCCTCTGGCATTTTTTCCTCTGGCATTTTTACCTGTGGCTTTTTTTCCTCTGGCATTTTTACCTCTGGCATTTTTTCCTCTGGCATTTTTACCTCTGGCATTTTTACCTGGCACCGGGGGGGAGGTACATGTTTTACTCAACTAGGATTTTGCCAAAATTGGACTGCGAGACAATTTCAAACCCTCAAAAAGGTGATTTTTTTTTTTTTTTTAAATGCACTTTCTAGTTGAGCTATTTGAAAAAATTTAAAATGGATTGTTTTCTTAGATACACACATTTTAATATTACCAAATAAAAACCACTTCTTTTCTCAATATGAGCTCTTTAAATCTTTATTAAATCTCCACAAAGTTTAGAATATGCTACAGAAATACAGATTGAGGTCACGTCCTCACCCAAATAAATAAGGTTTATATACCACAGACCTTGAAAAAGAAGACAAATATTCATGAGGTCATGCGAATCCTACATAAAGCAATTAAACATTGACAATTTAAAAATCTGATAATCAGGCAACACTAAAACTTGGCCAAGTATGATTCTGGCATGTTTTATGAAGATCTGGAGGTACTAAATTTACGTAATGTTTGTGTAGTGGCAATAATCTTAATTCCCAATTAACACCAACTGTTGTGACTTATGACAAGAATGATTGCAACGACATATTAAGGCTAGTACAGGTATACACTTGTTCTACATAGATGCTCTTCGATGAGCCGCCGCTCTCATTGTACACAAACATGCAACGTCTCACAAAATCCATCTTGAACCTGTAGTTTTTATCAATGATGATGACAATGATAATAATAACAATAATAATAATATTTGCTTCCTGCTCATGTCCGTTTCGTCGTGACCATGGTGACGCTCCAAAATTACAAATTATCAAATTCTGTCTGAATTTTCGTGTTTTATGTATAATTTTCAAATAGCCTTACCGCGTCTCAGAGAACAACCTGAAGTTATAGGTGTTAATACGTCATCCATCAGGATAGGATGGAAGAGCGATTACGACGGTGACGAACCTGTGTGTGGGTATATCGTCAGTCTGAAATCCCCTTCTTCCACATCATGGTCGAATGTCGGAATTGTTCCTGTCAAAGAGGAGGCGAATGAGTACTTGATTGACCGACTCGATGCTAACACCCTTTACGACATAGGTGTGTCAATTCTGCATTGCCCGGGCAGACAGGGAGAGAGGAGTCCAGAAATAAGACGGTCAACCGAAGACTATGGTAAGTTTAGTTTTAGTTTCTCATCTAAACTGTGTATTGTCTTCATTCTACTCACACGATATCACACAACAAACTACTGCATATGATTTATTCTTCTAAAGGAAACCTAGTAAGATCATTAAACATTTTGGCGGATATCCATGCAGGCGAACTTTAGTCTAGGTTAAAGTGGGTAGATATTAATCCATTGATTTATAGAACACCAAGTATCATCCTCCGAATGCTATAACAATTATTTCTGTAACTAAATGAACATAAAATATAATTTTAACATGAAATGCTTTTTTCATTCTTATTTAATGACTGGACTCATTTTGTTACAGTAATTTGTAGATTTACTGTATACGAGCTTGATACGTGGCACTCAATAAGTCAGTTGACTTAATTATATTATCCATGTTTAAACCACTTTTAATTTCATGAGCGTTCATAACGTCCCATTTTCTCGAAACCACGGACAGACACTACACTTGTTCCAAGATCTACAGTGCCCCCATGCCCTGTCCAGAACGATACGAAATGTCCACAAGACACACGCCCTGAGCAGAACTGCACGAAATGCCCACAAGACACACCCATAGAAGGCTGGAAGGGGCGATTTGCTGTTGGGGTAGCCACGCTCGCCGCCGTCCTTATTGTCGCACTTCTGATTGTTATTGGGTGAGTAATATTTGGTCCATTCGTTTTCATATTTTATGATTGGCAATCACATTTCACTAAGTGACGTTTGAACCCATTTCTACCTATCCATCTTTTTATAAGATTATTTATTTTTGAGTTGTCTAATTGTTCATTTTTTCATGTTCTTCATGAGTAGTAGTAATGTAGTAGTAGCTACAGAAGAAGCGATGGTATAGGTAGTATTGTAGAAGTAGTATTTGTATCAGTAAAATATTGGAGAAGTATAATTGCTGTGGTCGAGGTTTAAGTAATAGTAAAAGTAGTGGTGGCAAAGGCAGTAGTTCAAAAAAATTTGAATAGGGGAATTAAAAAAAAAAACAATGTTGCGGAATTTTCCCAATTGTTCTACACATAAATATCTCCATGCATTAAAATGTATAGAACAGTGCCGTAAACACGGTTCGAGGAGTCACCGGAGGGGGGGGGGGGGGGGGGGGGTGGTGGGGTGAAAGCAATCAGGCGCCGACATTTTTCGCGAGGAGGACGCACACTAGCACACACACACATGTTTGTAAGCTATTGTTCGAATTTCAACCGATGACTCCACTAGTGAATTGCGTCAGAAAATTCATTGACAAATAAACCTCACCAATTGTTTACAACCGATGACCTATTGAATTACTGGCGATAACCCATTGTTCTCATTGTTCGATGTCATCGGTTTGAATGCGTATACATGTACACCCGTACGTGCACACACGCTTACTTTGCATACACATACATATAATTGTACGCATACTTACAGCGGACTCATTTAAGGACGCTTTTATTACTTATTTCAGTATTTTGAAGAGTCACTTATTTCAATTTTGTCAAAATTATTTTTAAAAAATTATTCCTTGAAAATATATGAACATGCCACGCCCCTCCCCCTCCCCCCCCCCCTACGGGGTTAGCCCCGTGGTATAGAAGATTGGGCGAGAGACTACTGCCAATGAGTATTTAGTGCTCTCGTGAGTACACAACATTAGAAATTGTGAAAATCGTAAGTAGCCAGTGTAAGAGGTTGGCCATCTAGTAACTTACGCTGTATCTCCATTATAATTTATACCATAATGGTAGTCTTTAAACTCTTTCTTCTATTTAAAATCCACGCCTCATACATTTCATCCCCTGTCATTCATGCAGCTACCTTTACTACAAGATGCGGAGGGGTATTAAGCGAAAGTATCCGCCTTTTCCTGAACAAGGTTGTCAAGCAACAGCCAATGAGTATACTGGTGATGTCAGCAATGATGTTGAGCACCCGTACGAAGATATTACAGATATTACAGCGACAACGGATGGAACAGAAGGGGATAAAGTGGATAAAGACGAAGCGGATTAAAGATAAAGTTGAGTTCTGGTCATGAGATTGAATTGTGAAAGAAACTCTCTCAAAGCAATTGGAAGAGGTTGATTATATAAGTACATAATAATTGGTGTATGCTGTAACGTCTTGGAATCACCAAAATGATAAGAAATTGACTCAGTCCTGCTGAGAGCCATATGCACTGCACTAAGAAATGTATGTATGGGACTGCACACAAATTTTTGGTCCGAACATTTCATCTTTTTCTTGTCATATTTCGAATGTAAGGGAATTTGAAGAGCAATCATTTTCAGGGGACATTTCTACTGTGATAATATTCCAAACTAACATATAAAAAAGAATGTAAAAGCTCGCAAATTACTGTTTGCTTTTCCCAGAACTCAACGCTCCCTTTAAGACACGTAGTCGTAGGTTCTCATGGGGAATTTATAGCGAATAATTATTTTGGGTTGCTGTACAATTATGTTATCTGTGTCCTTTACGACGTGCCTAGTTTGCAGTTATTTAATTCCATCAATTAAATCATTTAACAAATCATTCCATATGAAAATGAAGTATTTTTCGTTGTTGTTGTGACAAAGATACTGTATATCAGTCTTTTGCAAAAGATCAAGATCACCCCATACAAAATGCTTAAATTGAACCAAAACCAAACTTAAAACATTAAAGGGAAATTAACCTCAGCGTATGAATTAGCTTATTTTGAATGGTGTAGTATATGCCTCTTATTTGATACATGCAATTTCATGGAAAAACACAGGATATAGATATAAATCACTATTTTCCAGCCAAGTTATCGTCTGCTAGCAATAATAAGGGGGCTGCCATTACTTTATGTGTACACGAACATATTTTTCATCTAAAGTAAAATTTCCTTCATCGTTAACTTGTAATTGATTTTTAGAGGACAAATATATATTAGATAAAGTCACATATTCTGAAATGTAAGTTTAGTTTCATATATTTTTTAAAAGGTCTTAATTTGTTCATAAAAAATATACTTCATAAAAAATATACGTCAAGGACGGAGAATTGACGTCAAGGACGGAGACAATCGTAACAATACCAAAACAAAGCGAGGAATCTGCTTTACAGGATGGCTATTAGAACTCATGGGTCGTCAATTATCTAGGCCCATGGCCAATAACAATCGTAATACAATCAGAACAAAGCGACGTATCTGTTGTAAAGGTAGGCTATTATCAATGCATATGGTACCTAATGATCCGTGTCATGCACAAAATGGCAGCCTCCATGGAAATACGTAGCAGACAATAGGTGCATCTAGAATATCACGTGGGGTTACTTGTCCTTTAAACAATACAGTTTATCAATTGCCCAAAGAGAAGATATTGGTGCTTCTACTAACATTTTTTCAGACCTGCATTAATCGTCAATTATTATTTGACGACCGCACCTTTACCGGTTAGAAAGTAAGGCATGTTCTGGAAATTTATTATTGTCATTATGGTTAACAGTCTTCCTGCAACCATTCCTCTTTCTAAATTTATATTGGGACTTTCAGAGTAGCCCATTTGATAGGGAGTCACTTTGGTTGCCCTCAATGCTGAATTCATGAAAGATATTATACAGACATGCTTTTGCCAAAAAAAAAAAATCTTTCAAGAGGGGTAATAACACTACTCTAGTGGACCACTGTAAAATTACATATTGTGTAATAATTCAATGAAGCAATGTAAATGACTGTATAATTTGTGTGTGTGTATATATAGTCCCAAAAGGGACTAAATCAAGTTTTGACCCGAATTAATTTTTAAAGATAAATCATTTTTATGCGTATCTCTCACATATGAATGTGAATCAAATGCGCTATATCGCATTAAAAAATATATTTTTCGAAAGTTTTATTGCAAAAAGTACTAAATCTAAATTTTGTTTCATTCCAAAAGGCACTAAATCCACTATGGTGATCATGAATTCATTCATTTATCCTGTGTTCCCATAAGCTATGTATAAAGGTCTTTGAAAGGGTGGTGCACATACCTATTTAGATCAGTGCAAAATCTTGATAAATTTAACACATATTAATCTTCTGAATATTTTTGGATTTAGCGCCTTTAGATAGAAATTCATGAAAATATCAGCTTGGAAAAAAAAATCAAAGACATTTTTTAAAAGATGAACGTGTGTGTGTAATTGGGTTTTTACAGACGTTTATCAATCAGATATGATTATTTACGTCTGGGACCGACCTTTAACGCCACCATCCGAAAGACGTGACTCAGTCTTGAACCTGGGTCCGATGAATCAGTTTATAACTTCCACTGGTAGCTGGATTACAGGCGCACGCCACAACGCCCATTTGGAATGTGTGTGTGTGTAATTGGGTTTTTACAGACGTGTATGAATCAGATATGATTATTTACGTCTGGGACCGACCTTTAACATCACCATCCGAAATACGTGACTCAGTCTCGAACCTGGGTCCGCTGAATCAGTTTATAACTTCCACTGGTAGCTGGATTACAGGCGCACGCCACAACGCCCCAACAATTTAATCTGCTCTGAATATCAAAATTTTCCTCTTGAATTAGCATAGTTAAGTTCTTTTTAACTCGCATAACTAAATAGAAGGAATAGAACTGAAAATGATGAATTCATATAACTGTCAGTTCAAGATGGAATATGTAGTGATTGTATACTTGATAATGAAAAAAAAGATAAACTGATAACTTATGAATATTATTCAAACAGGATATGGCACACATAAAAAAATACTTGGCCCAAGTTAAAAATTACGAACTACGCCAAACTATGTACCCACTTAAAATTAACTCACACAACGTACCACCGGAAGACATATAGGCGTCCATAAAAAAAAAATCCCTCTCACCTACGAATTTGTAATGAATGTTATATGGGAAAAGTTGGAAATGAATTTTACATAATAATGGAATGTACCAGATTTAGTGCTAGAAAAAAAGTACATTTTTGTATAGAAATTATTGAAATACATGTATATGGAAATTCAAAGATATCAATAGGAAAGAGATATTTGTAGAAATCATGAAATAGGACGATGTCTTTTGGCAAGACATTTAGCTACATTTGCCACACTCGACCCAGGTGTAGTAAATGGGTACCTGGTAGGATTTATTCCTTGAATGCACTGAGCGCTACGGTTGCCATGCTAAAGCCGGGGTAATAATATGCAGGGCCCTCAGGGAGAACAGTATTAAGTACTGATGAGGCTAGCCTGGGTAAACAAGACATATTATTATTATTATTATTATTATTATTATTATTATTATTATTATTATTATTGTTATTATTATTATTATTATTATTATTATTATTATTATTATGAAAGTGCCATCGATCGCTCTGTACAATTTTTCAAATCCATCATAAATACCCGTGGTGAATTTTGATTCCCTCATTATATTGTTCGACTATAATAAAAAGTTTAATCTGCATATTCTTTGAGCATTGAGCTCATATTCTGACAGGTTTATTTATTTTTGTGGAAAGCAATTTGTGGTTTGATCCTATCATTGTTTATATCAATATGTAATGTAATTTGATATATTATGTTAATATGATTTGTCACATGTTAAATCTTAGTAGTACTATTATGATTTGATATATATTTCAACCTTTTTTTTTTTCATTACACTTTCATGTGATTGTAAATGTTTTCGATACACATGCTTTGTATTATAAAATAATAATAATTACCAAAATACCAAATCATACATGATAGTATAAATTGACAAATCATGCAAATCATACACATCGCAGACTTTGAAATAAAAGATGAATTCTCCGTATGTGTTCTCCATTCACTAATGCTAATGCTGTGAATATAATATGCTTCTTATATGTGTGAATATGTGTGATAGCGGGGAAGCTATGGGGTGAATTATTTTCTTTAAAATGTATACGCTTAATCCATCATGACCACAAGATTTGGTGGATCTTAATGATCTAACAATTTCTATTATCTCGTAATAATTAGTTGGGCTTAAAAGTAAAGAATGGTTAGCGTAATTTGTTAAGTATTTGGAAAAATCATTTTCGTTTGTAACAATTTTTGATGCTAAGGTAGGACCAATATTAGTAAAATAATTATTGAACGCATTAGCAACTTCAGTTGGGCCTTTAAATTGTCGTCCATTTTCTTCAAAGTCTTGATTTGGATTTTCTTTCTTTTTGCCTAAAATTTCATTTATTGTACGCCATAAACTTTGATTTCCGCGCTAGACGAATGACAGATGTTAGCTTATTACGATAGGTTTTGTATTTGTTTTTATGTTCTTGTGTATGTGATTTAAGTGATATTTTATATAATCTGTTTCGAGTAAAAATCGATTTTATTATGCCTTGAGTAATCCATGGTTGCTTATTCTGTTTTCTTTTCGATTTTCTTTTTTGTTAAAGGCACATTATTATCATACTTATAAATTTTTCATACGAAATGTTAACACCTCTCTCTTTATAAATGTCATGCCAAACTTCTTCACACAAATCCGTGTTTAGGCATTCGATATTGTGATTGGTTTCATTTCGTCGAGTCATATTTAATCTAATGTGATTTTTATGTAAATGTTTGTCATTGGGACATATTGTAAATATTGGTAAATTTTCTGATATATCTTAGTATATTATTCCATTGTTTCCATTTGACACATTTGAAAAAATATTGTCAATAATGGTATGTGTTACGTTGGAAATTCTAGTTGGCTTGTCGATACAAGGCTTAAAAGAGAAATAAGATATTCATTTATTTATTTATTTATTTATTTATTTATTTGGTATTGTTTACCCAGGGTAACTACATCAGTGAGTAACACACTGTTATACTTGCAGGCCCTGCATAACAAAAAAATGAAACACATACAAAAAAAATCATATACACATATAATCACGGGCGAAAATTCAATTAATATTGTTTCTAAGTAGTCTTCAGTACAAAATAACAAAAGATTGTTTCGATGTAGCACAACGAATCCTACTATCGATTTGGTTCCATAATATTGAAGTGATGTGGGAGAAGGCTTTTTTACCTGCCTGAGTACGGACAAGTGGCACAACAACACCATTGTGAACAGCATTTCTTGTCTGATATGCATGGAGGTTGTCTGATCTTACAACAAGCTCAGATAGGCTCAGACAAGATAACATGTTTATAAACTGTTGCCCGAGCATGGTATGAGGTACGGATAGATCTATGTTGAAATCTCCCATAACAAATGTATCTTTGTTCTCTCGGGATAAAATTTCTAGACAAAAGTCCAATCTATTAACAAATAAGTTAGATACATAGTTTGGCGGTTTGTAAATTACCCCGACTTTATAATGTAAATCATTATGAAATAAAACACGGCCTCCCCTGCCACTTTTTCGATCTGAATAGATAAATTTGTATTATATTGAATATAGTAGGGGATGTTTGGTGTAACCACGTTTCTGTTATGGCAAGCACAGAAAATTGAAATGTGTTTAGTAAAGATAAAAAAATTTCAAAAGTGTCAAAGTTCTTCTGTAAGCTTCGAATGTTTATATGCACTAGGCTGAAGTATTTAGGTTTGTCGTTTATGTTTGGTGGAATAAATGTAAAATTAAATTCATTGACAGTGTAGTGTTTACTCTGATTTGTAAATGTTTGGTCAGTTAATATATCACCTACATCCATTTCAAAAGGATGAATCTGATATGAAGACAGGTGTACATAGTTTTGAAGTGCACGGTGCATGTGATGATGTGTAAGAGTGCAGAGCTAGTTGAATATCTATAGAGGCAATCAAACGAAATGGGTGTGACCATGTTCGCTTTGTGACAGTCTGCCTGACAGACTCCGGGCTGTTTGAAAGAAAAAAAAAGAGAAACTGTACTGAGTCTTTAAAGTAGAACTTTTATGAATGATTTTAAATATTGGCTTAATACTTATTATTGCATAGATGGCATAAATTAAACAAGGTTATCCAAATTCAACGCTTGGAAACATTTGAAGTAATGATTATTATCAATTATAAAACGGTAAAATACAGCCCCCGATATAGCAGCTGAAGAGCTCCTCGAACACTGCTGAGATGTGTGACGACACACCAGGGGGCAGTCCTGTCTAAGAAGACGATGTCCCATAACATCTTACACATTTTTCAGTGCCTGTTTTGTCATCTCCTCTTCACTTATTTCTCTTACTTGACTAGCGTCAGTCTTAACGTTAGTCTGTTGCCTCACTCGTAACTTCGTGTATGGTATTATTTTGATGAAAAATGCAGCGTTAAAAAAATAAAGGAATCAGTCACTTGTAAACAAAATGAGACGCCATTGTATTTTCAGCTGCTTGCACCGAGGCATGTTCGGCGTTTCAAGAGGGAATACCATTCGTGCTATTATTCGGAGGGCTTTTCAATTTGAAAGTGGGGTTTATTTCATTGATCATTGACCCTTCCCTGTGTATTTACAATCAAACGGTTTTAGTTATCAGAATCAGTGTCACTTTCCCTTTTAGAATGATGTGAAATAAGGTCATGTTTAAATATACCAAACTCTTTATAATGTGATAAATAATTGCATTGAAATTACGTTCATTCATTATAGGACGTCGTCCCTAGTGTGACAAAATTGAAACATCGCTATATTTCTGGCGAATCCTCGGATATTCCAGATGCTTAGAAGAGCTTTTATTTATGTTATTTTTATAATCATCAGATACGCAGTTGACTTAAAACTTATACGATTGCCATCTGTAAGCTTCCCAGTTTCTAGTGATACAATAATTGCCATATTTGTGATTTTCTTTGAATAGCTACTTTAAGAGAGAGAAAGAGGGGGGGGGGGGGGGGGGAATCATGTGTTCATGTACATGAAGGCAAAAAGGTTTCACATTGTAGAGAAGCAGAAAGGTATATAGTATTAAACATAGTAAATTAAATTGGATATGACGGTTCCTAAAATAATGATAAACTGACGTGTTGAGCCAGAAACAGAGATACTACTGAATAATACACATGGAAAAGAGGTGCATGAATGGAAAAGCAAGAGTAACAAATAGAATAACATGTTGAAGTACAAAAAAAAAAGAACAAAAAAAGAAGGGGGAGGGGTATCCTATTCAGTTATGTATTCATTGGATCAAGGCTGAAAGAAATCGTTTAGAGAAACGGGATTTCCAACGGCATATGCCAATTCCTTCACCACCTCCTTCCCACCTGGTTACCATGAACTGAAAAATGTAATCTGAATTACGTACATTGAATTTTCAAGAACCTGCCCGTTCTAAGTATGGCTACAGGCCTACCGCAGATGTATTCAAATGTTAATGTGAGTGAATAAGACTTTACATTCAGTTAGGTTACCAGAGTATTCACAAAGCAAATGATTGAATTACGTAACCTATTCTTCAACGAAATGCAAAAATGGTTCCTTTGACACAGAGAACTATGACTATTAGTTCAAGACAACAAAGTTAGAGTCTTGCTGAGCAATAGTTCCATCTTTGCCGAAAGGACATAACAAATGAAATTTGTATACCAATTCTACTTAGCAAAATGACTGGGTACGCACTACGCAGTAAGAGCATCTGAATAATAACAGTGTGCGGAAAACAAGCAAAAATTATTCCATACATCCTTTCTTTTCTTTATGTCCAACAACCATCAATAATTTCATAAAATAGTTTAGATTCTTGTTTAAAATTAAAGATGTGGACACATTGACTGCTTTCCTGGTCACAGAGTATAAGAAATTATTTCACATCAAGTAGTGAAAATTTATTTTAATTGGGGATGTCTATAGATGTGGCAGAGCCACTATAAACCCTCAATAAATGAAGAGACACAAGTCTCAACTGGAGTTGTCTGTGTTCATTTTTTTGCCATATTTGTATCCTTCAACTCCGTGAAAACTGTATGACAAAGACAAAATTGTAAGAATAATAAGTACATATGCAAATGAATCTGAACTCAAACTGCAATGCTTCAATACAGTTGCCCAAAATAGGAAATAATTATGACAGTCGTACATTACGTGGGTAATCTATATGAACGTATCAACTATGTACAACCACACTTCGTTTTATATCCATATCAATCTTCATAATCCTTTACATAACACCAACTTAATTGCAAGTAAACATTAAATTATATAAAATCCTGACCTCTGTGCCCTATTGCGAACTGAAAAATCCTTCAGATTAACGATTTTGCAAAATCAAAGTGTTTGCAAGAAGCCGTACCTAGCTGTACCATCAAATAAAAAAATCATCTGCCAACAGTGGGCGACAAATCTTTGGTCAAGTCAACGTCATCAACAATGTCTTTTAATTTTCCTGTATGGAGAGGACAAGGAAAATAAGAACATTTAACATTCAAGTGGATGTAATAATCTTAAAGTTTTGCCAATGAATTACACATCCATTGTTAATTTTTTTTTTTCTCTGTCTCTTCTCTGTACCAAGATTGCAAAAATAGTTTTGAACAACATAACATTCAACACAAAATTACACTCAACCTTCATGTACAATATCCTCAATTTTACATACATATCAACATATAAATTCAGACAATATTATCTTGAAGTGATGAAAATATATATGAAGAAATGTTGAGCTCCTCCTTCATTTATGATATCTGAATCGGAGAAATATAAATTTAACATAAAAAGTCATATACTTTTTCATAGTTACTATCCGAAAGTAGTCTTATATTGAGTTTCAAAAATGATATCTGAGTTCAAGAGAGCTGAAAGATACTATGTGATTGAATCATAACTGCATTATAGCTTATTACACAGCAATTAATCCATACAAACTCGTTCACGGTTTGATTGTCCGTTACTTCAGTATATCTGCAAGCTTTTAATAGCATTAATATTGGACAAAGTATAAAATTGTACCAGAGACAAATGACCTGAAGGTTGTAAAATATTTCCAACCATGATACAGATTAACTAATAGAGAGAAAGTTAATATTGGTCATATCAGGTATGGTATGGCCAAAATTAATGGGCAGACTATGTGTTTCCCACATTATGAGCTTGTATGAGAAGGAAAATGCTGAGTTAAGACAAGATAATAGTTTCTGACTTTAGTATGAAGATGCATAATAATGTATAAATAAATATAATATTGATAGATAAACATTACAGATTTTCAGGGAAAATAATACAGTGTAAATAAGCAAATTAAAAGAGAAGAAATGTTACCATAATTTCAGGAGCCAAGACCTGAAGAAGATCATCATAGAAAGAACTTTATATCAATGGGTGAAATAGATGTGCATTACAGGAAAGCATGCCATGACGAAAGGACTCAGCAATCAGAATGGAGAAAGATATTGATTCACCTGAAGAAACTTGACGTTTGTGAGAAAAAGGCAAATAGTAGATAGTCATAAGAAATCTCAGCAGCTTGACAATGACTCAGAAAAAGATTATGTATATATTTTTAAAGGCACTTTACCGGAGGATCTATTCATATGAATGACAGAGGAAAAAAGGAAACTAATCACGGTAGAGGTTCCATTGGGAGGTCCCCTTTTCCTTCCACTGAAGTTGAACTTTGGTGCCATTTAGTGATATTTTGGTGGAGACTTTTCTCTCTTTGCGTAGATTAAAGGCGATCTTAGCAAGAGAGGCTCTGCGGGCTTTAAGAGCTGGAGGAAGGTCGGTACGTACAGTGATGCGTGCACGGGGAAGGGCAGAGGTACCGTCGGTGTTTTGACGTTGATCTTGCTGGCGCTGAACATTTGCCAAGGCAATTAGTGCGGCGTCGGCGGCGTCGATTCCAAGGAAAATAAATGTATTGCGTAAGGTGGTTGTGATAACCTCATTTTGCTGCTCGGTAACTCCATAGAAAAGAAGATTAGATTTACGTTCATAGATCTCCATAAGCGTCAGTTTGTCTTGTAGATTAGATATTGCTTCTTCCGTCTTATTTTCGATCTCAGGAAGTTTTTCCTTGTCTATCGTGGCTATAGCGTCAGAATTCATGAAGACGGACTGCTCCACCGGGCATTAAGCTTACCGGAAATCCCCTTAAATTCCTCCGAGAGAGCATCCATTTGTGGGTTCAATGTTTGGGAGAAATTAGCGATGCTTTTTCGAATATCCAGAAGGGATGGCTGACGAGGATCTTCTGATGCACTCGTATCGGCGCGGGATTGATTGCCCTACATAGCACGGGGTGGCTGGCCGGATTGCTTTGTAGCCTGATGTGTCGTGCGATTCGCCATGATAAAAGCCGTAGACTTGGTCAGAGAACAGTGTTGTAAATCGCAAAGTTGGAGTATTCAGCAAAATTGGTGAATAAAATGCTGTCTGAAAGGTAGATTAGGGTTGTGAGATGTCTGATGAATATTCAGCAAAATTGGTGAATAAAATGCTGTCTGAAAGATAGATTAGGGTTGTGAGATGTCTGATGAGCAAAATAATTCCAAGAAACGAAGATAAGACTCAGTTTATTGTAGGAAATTAAAAAGAAATCCCGGAGCTGCCACGACACACGACTTTACAAAAAACTGCGTCCATGTTACTTTATTCATATTCATTGATGTGATGTGACTTCATTCATATTCATATAGGGATGATTATGACTAATAGTCCTGCAGCTGTACCAAGTTTCACCTTGACTGGCCGTGTCATTGTGGAGATATAGGCATAACGTCGGAACAACGTTTTGAAGCTCTCCTGACGCAAGGATGATATGACGTAATAAACAGACCACTGAATAAATAGATTAGTATTTCAGTATAAGTTTAGGTAAGTGATTCATGATCTGAAAAGTTACCGTTTTATGTATATTCAAATAGTGATCTTGCTGCAGTTAATATTCCTTTTCTTTTAAACTCGGTTATTAGCAATAAAGAATGATATCAATGAAAATTTTTAAATCAAACTAAATAGAAAACAAATAATTGGCAAAAGCTCACATTCTCTCTTAAGGACAATTATTCAAGTTCTTATTCTCATATTAATAAGGGCTTTCCTCGTCAGATCTGTCCACCCCCCCCCCCCCTTCCCTTTTCCTTCTTATCATGCTTTCCCAATCTTATTATTTTTCCTTTTTATATTGTAGGTCGCTTTCAGGTTATATGAAGACCAAAATACTCCAAATCATTTTTTCCTTTATATTTTCCTGTATATTTTCATTTATATATATCCTTGAGAATTTTTATTCATAATATAAATAGAAAATACTCGAATGTGATGTATGTCAAGTGCATGTCAATGGAATATTTTCAACTTCATTTATTTTTTCAATAAAACCCTGCCAAATCCTACCTTTTTATATACGATATATGTTTATGAAGTTGACTTAAGAGTGGGAATAGCAAGGGAGGTTGGCCCTTTCAACAGCTCCCCCTGCCCAATACTTGTTTACACAGTTAAACAACACACAGTTTGAATTATTATTAAATAAGAAACAGAACATACTACTTTGAGTGTTTTAAGGTAAACAAAGGCGTTGCTGCAACAAGCAAGAATGACTGAAAAAATGCTTTTAAAAAGTCCAGAAGAAAAATGATTAGTTTTACATAATCGGGATATGACCCTCGTTTTGTACTGGGGTGTGAAAGCGGCTTTCTATCAATTTGTGCAACGTACAGTTGGCAAAAGCGAAGATTCACCATACACGCAGGATATATTGGGCCGTATCTAAAAAAAAAGAAAGAACAGAGGAAAGATTGCAGGAAAAACAAGGAGATACATAAGGAAAGAGGAGAGGACAGATATAGTGAGAAATACAGGAGAGGGAAAAAAGAGAAGAGGAGAGAAGAGGGAAAAGAAATATATAAAGAAAGAGAAGAGGATAGAAAAAAAATACATAATGAAAGAACAGAGGAAAGACTAAAGGAAAAACTGAGAAATACATGATGAAAGAGGATAAGATAGAAAATGAAAAACATAGAAATACATAAGGAAACAGAAAATGATAGATTAAACGAGAGACAAAAAAGTGGGGAAAAAAGAATAGAAAGAGAGAAAAAAAGTATTACTTAAGGAAATAAACAGGGGATAGATTAAAGATACAAAGTAAAAATATATAAGGATATGGAAGAGGATAGAAAAGGAAAAATAAGGAAATACATAAAGGATAAGAAAGCATGATAAAACAACAAAATGCATAAAATCAAAGAAATACATGAGGACTCTTCGGAAAGAGAAGAGAAAAAATACACAAGCAGGGATAGAAATAGCAGAAATGAATGATAGAAAGAGAAGAGGAAAGAAGGAGGAAAGGAAATTTATAGAAAAAGATACAAATTAAGACATTGTTAGAAGGCGGCTGTTGGGATCGCTGAGCTTGGCGGTTAGCGTGGTTAGTAAAACAACATTTTGTCGTGTGAATGGGGGCAACAAAAAGTGAGATTCGAATCGCACTTTTGTGCGCTAGTAATTGCAGCGATTGTTTTATGTAAGCACCTGCTTGCGCTTTTGCTTGTTTCACTAGAGAAGGCCCATCGCCTTTATTAGACAATGCATCGGGTCTACATACCATAATTAGGGACTTTTAGAATTGCACGTCCACTTATAGTCGACTGGTACGCAAGGACATCATTCTACGCCACTGCGCATGCGCCACTCGCCCTCTTCCTGTCCTCCTCCCTGACTTGCAAAATCGAGAACGTGTTCACTTCGTTTTTGCGGTGCTCCGAAATCTTCGACGAGGTTCACGTATATGACGTCATCGGAACAACTCAACTATTATGCTCATCCGTTGAGTGTGTGCTTCCGGTTGACGTCGACGGTACGTACACGTCGGGTGAAATCTAAAATAGGGACTTTTAGAATTGCACGTCCACTTAGTCGACTGGTACGCAAGGACATCATTCTACGCCATTGCGCATGCGCCACTCGCCCTCTCCCTGTCCTCCTCCCTGACTTGCAAAATCGAGAACGTGTTCACTTCGTTTTTGCGGTGCTCCGAAATCTTCGACGAGGTTCACGTATATGACGTCATCGGAACAACTCAACTATTATGCTCATCCATTGAGTGTGTACTTCCGGTTGACGTCGACGGTACGTACACGTCGAGTGAAATCTAAAATAGGGACTTTTAGAATTGCACGTCCACTTAGTCGACTGGTACGCAAGGACATAATTCTACGCCACTGCGCATGCGCCACTCGCCCTCTCCCTCTCCCTGTCCTCCTCCCTGACTTGCAAAATCGAGAACGTGTTCACTTCGTTTTTGCGGTGCTCCGAAATCTTCGACGAGGTTCACGTAGGGTAGGTGCAGGTAATATGGGACCCTTAAGCTCATTTGCATAATTTGCATAAAGACAAATAAAGACACACAGAATATACTTTGTTCCCATGAATCAGTAACGACTAGTCTAACTTTTAATGTAAAGAAAACAAAATTATCACCAGCCCCCTGTCCATTATATGCAAATTATGACATCATCACCAATAGTCCCATATTACCTGCAGTGCAGGTAATATGGGACCATTAATTAAAGACATTAGGTTCACATTAAAACGACTCTATTATGTCTGGTATTTACTTTAAAATGTATAAAAGTCATTAACTGTAAGATGATTTCACATTTTAAGAACCTTTAATGAATATGTTGACTTAAAATTATATAATTTATAGATCGTCTGAAGAAAAGTAAACCTGCAGACCAGTCCTATGCCAAGAATAATGCAATGCTTAGGCTTCCAGCTCAGTGAAATTGACAAAATATGTATGGTTGCTGTGGCTTTTACTGTGAACCTCAGCTCAGGGTCCCATATTACCTGCAGCCCCATATTACCTGCACCTACCCTATATGACGTCATCAGAACAGCTCAACTATCACTATGAAAATGACGAACAAAGAAGCGGACAATTTATGCAGCTCCTCATTGTACCCTTCACAATTGCACTGGTTAACAAAAGAACATCCATTCATTGCTATCCTGTAAAAATATGTAGAACAGGTGTCACATAATAGCAGTGAAGGGATGTCCTTTTGTCTACTAGAGCTATTGTGGAGGGTAGAATGAGGAGCGTCATAAATTGTCCGCTCTCTTTGTCATCGTGTTCAAAGTGTATTATGCTCATCCGTTGAGTGTGTACTTCCGGTTGACGTCGACGGTACGTACACGTCGAGTGAAATCTAAAATGATCATCACTGTAGTCAACATGGGCAGTCGACGACGTTGACATGCGCGAATTAGTCGACTGGGACGAAGTACTAGTCCACTGCTTCTAAAAGTCCCTATTAACATGCGTGAGAGAACGTCACTTGAGTGTTTTTTCATCATGCTAGTATATATTTCTATTCTTTAAATACGACGCCCTCTCTATCAAAGGCTCTTTTGGAATGGGGAATCCCAAGTATTGTCCGTCATCCTACCAAGTGCGGGGGCCATTCATTCCGCGTCGAGCGCCATAGGCTGTATTAAAACCCGGAAGTGTTCGCGATTTCTAAAACGACAGCCATTTTAACGTTGTGTCAGGCGTAACTAAAATAATTTAGCGACATGAATGTTTCGTGAGTCTAAACCGCTAGCGAAATTCGCGAACATTAAATGCACGCTAGAGTTTCTGGTTTTGGTTTTAGAGGGGCTTACTGGGGGTAGTACGTGATGTATTATGGTACCTTGTCTGGATTCTGCTGACGTATACCTTCATTACCATTGCACTGAACTAGAGAGTTTCCTGGTTCCAACCGTTGGCTGTGTAATTTCATATTTCATCAAATGAATGAACTTCACAGTGGAACCTTATCGATGCAAATATGGAAAAGGTGAAGAAGTTGCAGATTGTGATTGTTACATTAATGATCATTGTCGCTGCCGAAAGTGGTATGTAATACTAACCTAAGCATTGATATTATGCTTTATTGTATCATATTATGATATGTTATTATATTATCTTATTATATTATGTTCGAGAATGCTCTAAAGAATTTTGGAATAAAGTTTTACTGAACAGGTTGCATGGGGTGTTTCCTAAACCCTTTTCTCCTTCATATTTTGCTTTTAAAACAACATTGGTATTATCGCATTGAAATGCAAGTTGACACACAAAGTTTGAATGTCCTGGAAAAAAATGGTCATTTTGAATGAGAGAAAAAACATATTTTAACATTGTATTTTACCCCGAAATTTTGTCAAATGGTAGATTAATAAATTAACTTTCAGAAAATACAAAAATATTTAAATACAAATTTTCACCCCAAACAACCTTTTTCAGCTGTTTACTCTAAACTCCCATTGCAGGCTTATTAGTCGTTTTGTGGTGGAGGGTCCCTTTTTATAGACTTTATTTTTAGGTTATTGCAAAATCTGAAATATATATTCCTACCAATATTGCTAAAGAGCTTTAACCTATATAGTTTCCTTTTTGTTTCATTCATTTCGCAGGATATTTAATATATCTCTGGTGTAAAACTACTAACCCAAGTGAGTATCAGTAACTTGATGAAACTGTCATCATGTGTGATATTCATTACATTATGATGTACTCAACATTTGCCTATGTATTTATTACAGGCTCTTCAAATATATTACTTGTTTCAAAGTTAGGTAACAACACTAAAGCATTTGTTTCATGATATCCATCATCAGACAATTTATGAACAATGATGTATAAACTGTCATTAAAGGGAAATCCTACCTTAATAGCAGGTTGCCCTGAAAGAAGAGGAAAATCAGAGAAGCAGACTGATGAATGTTTGAACGAAATCGGAAAAGCAATAAGAAAGTTGGGAATTGTTAAAAGTTTTAATCACTACACAAATGGGAATGTCAAATTGCCCGAATAAGTGATGTGACTGTGATGCGGACAACTCCCCCATTCGCTCTTTTTTTCTCCAAAATGTACGATATTTCTCTTTCATAAGGACCTATAACAATATGCTATATCCAATATATATTTTAGTAATGCCCCGAGGGTAAAGGCGCTTCAGAGAAAACCGCAAATTAATGATATCTTTGTGTCCGACAAACGGGAGAGTTGTCCGGAAATATGTCACAATCGACTCACCAAATTGCCAGTTTGAGATTCGCATAGATGTAGTGATCTCATTTTTTTTTTCAAATATCCATAACTTTCTTATTCGTTTAATTGTCCGATTTCTTTCCGCATATTTCCACCATCTTGTGTTTCTTATGTTTTTTTTTGCTTTCACACAAAACATGTTATTACCAAGGTTGGAATGCCCATCAAAAGGTTTTTACGCATTTGATTATGTTGGATATGGAGACTATGGCCCGTATTCTGAACTCCGGTTTAACTTAAACTCCAGTTTAAGTTAAACCAGAGTCTAACTAAACCCGACTTAGACTGCATGTCGGGTTTAACTCCATTTCTGTTTCTGAAAGTCCAGTTTAGTTAAACTAGAGTCTAAGTCCAGTCTAAGTTAAACTGTGGTTTAGTTGCCATGGAGATGTCGTCTGCTGCTACTGCACATGCCCAGTAGAGCTCAATTCATCTTCAAGAAGGCTGAAATTTGCTTATTCCTTTCATTTTTAGGATGTTTAATCAAGAAATGTCATGAAATACTCTATTCACAAATTAAAAGCATACCATTTGGCACTTCATTTGTCATGATTAGCCTACTGAAGTTTTCTGGATCGTAAATGAACGACTATTTAAGGTTAGGTTGGTCGGTTTATCCTACGTTATTGCATGTATTACTATATGGATACCTAGTCCTAGCTAGGGAAGATAATGAACGCAGGCACTACGCCTCTGTATTCAGCTCCTTCTTCCATTTCAAAATGGCTGGATCACTAGCGTAGGCGGGGGGGGGGGGGGGGGGGGGGGGGAACCCGGCAAGAACCCCCCCCCCCTTTTTTTTTTTGCTTGTCGGATAATTATGGAGGAAAACATCTGATAACCCCTGCCCCCACTGAACAACTTTTTGAGGGCTGGCGAAAAGAAAATCATGGTAGACTCTAGACAGCTGAAAACCGTCTGTTTCGGAGGAGTCTTTAACATTTTCTTATTTTTAACTTCTCCTCCTACACAATCTATGTAAGGAGGTGTATTGAAGCAAGACGTAGTCCAGTGGAACACCCGAGAAACAGAGACTGAAGCTTTCGGTCTACATTAGGTAGACTCTAGATCTAAAAGTTAGATCTACATTTAGTAGGCCTACATGTATCTAACAATTAGGCCTGCAATGTGCATCATGTGGGAGCAGAGCGGATCAAGGATTTCGTATTTTGAAAAGGGGCACAAGCAATTGACACACAACAAAACCAAAAAAAAGCATCAGATGGGGGTTGAATTCAGGGAAATACAAAAGTTTGATGACTTGGTTACGTCTGATCGACAATTAAAGCAAAGCAAAAATGAAAAATAAAAAAATGTGGAGGGGGGGGGGGGGTGTCCGGACCTCGTGAACCCCCACCTGCCACTGATTGGTGAGGCAAACCCAACACCGTCACTTTGCAAATTTGACTTGGCCTAGATTCAGAGCAAAAGGAAAGGACCCAGGCTATAGACCTCTTTAGAATTATAGCCTGAGGCTGAGAGATTAGATATCTATTTTGTAATATGAGGCACATGCAGTTGGCATTTTGAAAACAAAAACAACAAAACAAACACAAAAAAGATATACCGTATCTAGATCTAGAGGTAATTAATCACAAAACAGTTAGGCCTAGAGCTAGACCTATACCCTATAGCCTAGTACGATAGGCCTACTTTTAGACCGAAAAACAAACTTGTTCGTTTCATTTCATTGAAAAGTCAATAGGGCCTACGGTTGTACACTTTACCGGATACCATATGAAGGGCACATTTTCGGAGATAATAGTACGCAATTTGAATGCATGTAATCAAGAGTTAGGCCTACATGTAGCTAGATCTAGGGCCTACTTCAGACATCTATAGTCTAGATCTAGGCCTAGGCTATGTCATAGATGTATAATAAAGAAGGGCACTGTGTTACTTTAGAATCTGACGTTAGTTGCTACTAGCTGCTGCATGGCCTACAAATATAATCTGGTGACAATGTATTGCCAGGTTCCTGGACTAACTTTATTATTAATGTTTCTCCTTTTTCCAAGACAGCATATCGACTCTAAATAGATATTCCAACGTCAGAAATAATATAGTGAAATTTTGTAAAAACTAAACTACGTCTGTTACTAGTCTAAGACTAAGTCTACTGTACTAACTACTAGGGCCTACTATATAGATTCTAAAGTTAGACCCTATTTTAGTATTTTCCAAACGAAGGTTGAAGTAAGATATTGGCTATAATAACGTTAGAGGTCGAGCAGAGTTTTAAGTAGGCCTACGTTAAATCTGAGACTGAGTGAGTCAGCTGACAAATTTTGAAATTGCAGGCGGAATTGCAATAATCTCTGGAGCTGAGCTCTTATTGATCTATCTGTTTTTCTAGTTTCGTTGAATTTTTTTTTTCTGTAGCTGTAACTTCGGAACCCAACTTCCCAACAACAGTCAGCTCCGACCTAGCCTGGCTCAGCTAGCTAGCTCAGCACTGCGTGGGATGAGATAAAAGGGTATCGGTCGCGTCGGCTGGGCCGGCCGGCTCGGCTCGGGTTAGGGTGTAAAGAGCTATGCTCAGTTGCAAACATTATCCTGGGGTGGCCGTGCATGAAGAAAAGTTAAACCGGACTTAAACTACCCCTAGCTGCAGTCTAACTTTCTGTACAAAGTTAAACCACGCTTAGACCGGAGTTTAAGTTAAACCGGAGTTCAGAATGTGATTTTCTTAAACTCCGGTCTAAAGGGCAGATTTAAACCACACTTAGACTCGAGTTTAAGTTAAACCGGAGTTCAGAATACGGGCCTATGCCTTTGAGTAATCTGGAGGTACTAATTTGACGTAATGTGCGTGTGGTGGCAATAATCTTAATTCTCATTGAACACCAACTTTTGTGACTTATGACAAAATATAAAATTAATGTGAGAGATTGCAACAACATATTCAGGCTACAGGTAGACGCTTATTATGCATGGATGCTCTTCAGTTGGCTCACTTTGTACAAAAAAAAAAAAAAAAAAAAAAAAAAAAAACGTTTTAAAGCAGGGTTCCACTTAGCCGAGTTATTGAGAGTAGTGGCGAGTTCCCAAGGAGTCACTCGCGATAACTCGCGTTAAAGCTCTTCATGTAACTGGGATAACTCGCGACAACTCGGCACGGCTTGGCGTTACTCGTTGGAACTCTGCACACTCTCCTTAAAGTCGCAAGCAGTTCCCAAAATTTGAACATGTTCAAAATTTTCACTAACTGGATGTTACTCGTGCTGAACTCTTTTAAACTTACGGCGAGTTTCTTATGAGCTTATTCAGAGTGCATTGCAAACGCACCATGATTATGTCAGCTGGCCTATTAATATGCAGTGATTTATATTTTCTTAGAAGTATTTTCAAGATTAGAACACATTTATTCAACCCTAAACGCACGCGTACA